>JAUCMT010000105.1:276012-289580 GCA_032357475.1 Enteromius thamalakanensis
GCGGTTGTCACTCCCTGTACTCAACAACTGTATTCTGCTGCTGTGTGAATGTGGCCAATAAAATGCAATTTTTTTTGGCAACACAATTTTATATAGACTATGAGTAGGTAAAATACTGAAATAAATAAATAATCAGTTAAACGGTTTAAAAGGTCATTTTATTTGTGTTAATCGGTTAAACTTCAAATCGGTCGATTAACGGTTAAACGGTTAAATTGAGCATCCCTATCAGAAACTACTAGGCTTAACAAAACAAAAAAATCTCAAAAAATGTAGAAAACCATCTAAATCTTGGTCTTTTTTTATTGCTGGACAAATTAGGTAAAAAGATTTTTGTTATATTTTAAATTATTTAATTTAATTGTAACTATTTATTAGAAACATCTGCCAATTGCATTGAAAACTAATTGACAAAAAGATACACAACTGTGGGTTTCTTTTAATTGCTCAAATCGCAGATGAGGGTCAAACTTCTTCTGTTAAGTTTGTTAAGCTGTCATTTACATGATTTTAAACGGTATCACAAGGTTTACTGTACAGGTTTTATACTGCTTAGCAAGCACCGTATACATTCAGTACAATCATCATGGTTCATCATCTAACATCTACTCTCAGGAATGAGACATCTGACCTCATTCTCATGAACAGTGAATACTGAAATCATCACGATCTTTGCCATGAACCCCACATCCTCACAAGCAGATTTCACACATCAGGGGATATCTTACGTCAGATATTTGCACAAAACAGTTGCAAAGTTGCCTTTAATAATTTCATGCATTGCTGAGGTGACTGTTTGGACTTCCATAAAACCTCTATAAAGACTTTTTTCCATATAAAGTATATTGTTATTGTTATATATATTTATTATCACAAGGTTTACGCTCTTTATATAATCATGACAGACAAATGGTATAATTGTTAAAATGGTTAACATATAAGTTAAGGCAATCCTGAGGCAATCTTTTGGTATTTTAACATTTAGCCTAGAATTTTAGATAAAGTGTAAATTTGCTTTCATATTAGTCTTTTTTTATTCGATTTTTTGTTAAATATAATCCATATAGTTTTTTTTACATTTTTTATCAAGTTTTACTTATTAGTTTATTTAGAAATGGCTAAAGTACAAATGTTTCATTTATATCATGTAATGAAGATATTTTTATAATTCCAGTTTTAGTTAGAAATAAGGTTATTGTTAACTAAAACTATTAGAAATATATATATTAGATTAAATAGAAAATTAGGTCCCCTAGGCTTACTTACTGCTTTAAAATGAATTACTAAAATGTCTACAATTGAATAAATAAATAAATAAATAAATAAATAAACAAATAAAATAAATAATAATAATAAAATAAATGATTAGCAAAATCGGAACATAAATTCATTGTAATGACTTCTTTGATAGTATATAAAAAAGCCTAGGTTCTGGTGAGCAGCAGAACAGAAAGTTCTGTTCGAGGTTATATCACTTCCTTTACTTTAAGCTGACAAAGTCACTGTTATCAGCTCCAGTAACCACACACATTTCACACTTGGTTAGAATCAAAAGAGTCCCATGAGCTTGCGAAGTTCGGAAGAAGCTCTCGGTGAGCCGGAGAACAGTTGTGGCAGGAAGTGACCTCAACACAAAGAACCGTCACACCTGCGGCTCACTACTCATGTTCATGCACCTGAGCCGCTGAATTAATCCCCTGAGCGTCTATTTCTGCTCTGCCCTGACTGTGCTGTGCCTTAATTCAAAGGAACAGAGTGAGAAAACGACAGGAAGCTGTTACCGTTTGTGCGAGGGTGAAATGCCTGGTGGGCATCGCTTCATACTGAACATGTAAACTGCAGCCTCAGCTGTCGAGAACAGACGGCAGAAACAGAGGAAGGCACAAACCACAACAGCTGACGCTGCCCGACCATCCTACAAAAACACACAGATGCAATACATGAAGATGACAGGAAACACCAGGACACCCAAGCATCACTTTTCTTCAGAATATGCCCAATTAAATTTAATGGGGTTATATTAAAACATATTAAACATAAGATTATGACTTATTGTAATAGTTTGTTTGTAGGTGTGTGTGTTTACTCACTAGACAATGTACGATGCAGATGTTCCTCTGGTCCTGTTTGAGCCACTGGTGCATGTTTTTACATATACTGTACAGGTTCTTCAGTGTAGGAGCTCGTCTAGGTTGCCAACCACACTCTGATACCTGCGCACATGACATAATAGTTTTATTAAGTACAGCATGTAGAGCCCTATGGAATGTTTTATTTATTTATTTTTTAATGATTGCATTTGTTTATTTTTTCAATTTAATGGTTGCAATAAACGCAAATGTCAAATTAAAAAGCTAAAATGTATTTTTTCCCCCTCTCTCTCAATAATGGGACCAAATTAAATGCTTTATTTTACAGCAATTCTGTTTTCAAATATGTGACCCTGGACAACAAAACCGTCAAAGTCGTTAATTTTCAGAAATTTAGATTTATATATGATCTGAAAGCTGAATATATAAGCTTACCATTGATTTGGATGGATAGGACAATATTTGACCGAGATACAACTATAAAGAAATCTATATAGAAAAAAATATAAATGCTGAGAAAATCCCCTTTAAAGTTATCAAGCTATCAACGCATATTACTAATCAAAAATGAAGTTTTAATATATTTTCGGTAAGAAATTGACTACATACCTTCATGGAACATGATCTTTACTTACTATCCTAAGGAAAAATCTATAATTTTGACCCACACTGTGTATTTTTGGCTACTGCTACAAATATACCCCAGCGACTTAAGTCCAGTGTCACGTGTGTGTATACTTTGTTTATTTATTATGTATGCATATATAAATACAAACATGCATGTATATATTTAAGAAAAATATTATTTTTATGTCTAACATACATTTTTATGTAATATTAAATAGAAGAATACACATTTACAAATGTATAAATGTAAATATTTTTAAAATATAGGCTGTGTGTGTTTATATATACATAATAAATGTACACAGTACACATACATATCATTTGTAAATAAATTTTTGTTTTATTTTGGATGCAATTAATTATTTGATAGCATAAATTTCAACGTAAACTAGTTTCTATTTTCATATTTTGTTCATATAATCACTTTTCATTTCAATTTCAATTCTATTAATTCTGTTATATTAATTTTTTTGATATTTTAATTTTTCAGTTTTAATTTTAGTGCTTCATATTAAATAAAAAAACATAAATCTAATAATATGTACTGCATATTTTATGTTGTAAATAAAAATATTTGTAATAATTTGGGTTTTTGTTAACAACACTGCTTTATGCTATTAGGATAAGACTTAGATCCTTGTAACCGCTTTGCTATCCTCTCTCACCCTGTTGTGAAACCTGGCCGGTCTGTAGGAGCGTTTGGAGAGGTTGTATACTGCATAATGACCCGCATGTCGAGAATCCAGGAACAGACGCACATCCTCAATGTTATTCTTAATGGCAGATTCAACACCTTCAGCTGGGAAAGACATAACTGCAAAAACACATTCAGGTAAGTAACATAAATTTATGTTCAGTGTTCAGGCATCCAAAAAAAATCTACAAGCTGTATTGCACATGTAAGTGTACCTGCTACTCTGGAGGTGATGTAGGACAGGTCCAGGTCTCCTTTAGCATAACTGAGACAGAACAGGACACAGATTTACACAACAACGAAAAGAGCATCTAGATTACAGGCTAAACCTCAACAGAAAACCTGTTGGCATAAATAAGAGTAATGACTTGTATTAAAACTCAACAAACTTTATTACAAACAGAAATCTGGCTCTAAAAGGAAAAGACTTAAAGGAATAGTTCACTTGAAAAGTACTTACTGTATACTTATATATACTACTGTTTGGGGTCTATTTATTTTGATTTTGAAATAAATGCAGCTTTGGTGATCATACAGTATGGAATATAGTGAACTATTCCTCTGAAGTCATTTGAGGAGCAGCACTCACACACATAGATTTAGTAGGCAGCTGTTTTAACTTAAGAAACTCTAGTAATCCGGTAATACTGTGCTGATGGGAGCAGACTGCGGTTAATAACAAACAGCGAACAAAGCCATGAGATGAAGGTGGAGGGAAGTTCACACACCATCTCTGCACATACACACACGCAACGCAAACATAGACACACAGACGCTGTCCCATAGTTACCTGGAGCTGCAAGGGGTTGGAGATTTGGGATCGAGTGACGTGATTCAGGAACCAAATGAACAAAACAAGACAATGAACAAAACAAAATGAAAGCAAAAATGGGCCAACTGAGGAGGAAATAAACATGACAGACTTGTGGAGACGTGAGGGGGTAATCATTAAACGTGATTAATAAATGCAAAGAGACTATGGAGAGGGAGTGGAGGGGAATTTATGATCTGGTAGATCAGTGTGTGTCATAAACAAAATGCTGATTGAGTTTACCAAGAGATTAATGTCCAGTCACTGCAATTAGACAGATCACATTTACCTTCTTATGAAGATAATGATGATCAAATCAACAAGAATTGACCCCATTTACATTTATAAATGTCATTTGCTTTGAGTGTGATGCATAAGCATGTTGTCCTACAGAAAAACACACAAAAAAGCAGGGGGTGTATACTAACTTGGTTCATGTGAGTCAACTATTCGTTAAATAGGATATCTTAACTCAATCCTACATTCTGCAGGAATAAGCATGTAATGATTTTTTATTTCTTTATATATATATATATATATATATATATATAATAAAATTTATGCTAGTAAAATATGAATTAAAATTACCTAAATTACTAAAACTAAACTAAAAAAAAAAAAAGACAAAATACATAAATTATGAAAACTTAGAATAATTTTAAAACAAATAGAAACAAAATAGGAACATAAAAATAATTGCAATCACAAAACAAAACTAAATATAAATATAAAAAAGTGATACAAATGTTAAAACAAAACTAAAATTAAATGAAATTAACAATTAAACCTAAATAAGAATATTTCCAATACACTGTTTTGTTCAATAACAAAAGACATACAATTACTGATATTAAATCTAGAAATAAAAAATAAATAATTACTAGAGACACTTAATTTCAAAAGATTAAACTAAATAAGACTTAATAAAATTTAAAAAAATAAAAAACAAAAGCTAATATAAATCATAAAATACTACTATAATAGTAAATACAAATGCATGAAGTGCAACGTTTGGGTAAAATACTGCCCTTTTGATTATAACATTACATATTATTTTATATTCAAATTTCAAAATTAAACTAAATATTTATAAATCAAGAATTCTCTCGTTTAGTCATCACAATGCCATCTATCTGTGAAGATTACTTGTAATGCTACCGCATATAATTATTCTGCCAATCTTTCGAAACCACCTTCACGTCAGGATGTTGGGCCTTCGAGGCCTTAAAATGCTACAGCTCATGAAAAAGAGCTTCTGAATCTGAGCGCAGACGCAGGAAAACATGCTGAAAGCCAGCAGCGGGTGGCATTGTTTGTAAGCTAGATTAAGTGATATCAGATTAACCGCCAGCAGATTACTAGTACTCTCTCCACAACTATGACCTCTTCCTTCATTCGGCTGAATCTGTCAATGGTTCGGCGGAAAGAGATGCATCATAACGAAACCAAGGCAAGCCAAAACACAGTCGAGCAAGGTGTGTGCACTAGTTAACATGGGACGGCCGCAGGGGTGCTTTACTGCAGACTACATGTGTCGCTCACCTGGCCACCGACTGGATGACTTTGGATGAAGTGTCTTTGATGTTGGTAAGGAATCTTTCGGTTCCTCCTTTAAGAATATCCAGGAAGCCTCCGCCCATAGTCGGGTCGGTGTCATACACACCTGGAGATGCAAACACACACACATAACCCCAGTGAATGAATATATCTGACATATGCACACAAGAAACGCAATGCAAATCTCTTATTAGCTCATAACATCAGCATCAAAACTTTGCAAGATTTTTCAGAGTATTGAAAAAAAATACTATGTATTTTTAATAACATCTGCCAATACTGCTTCTATTATTTTATTATTAAGTATGCATACAACATGAATAAATAATTTCATAATCATTATATCAGTGCATCACATTATTAATATTAAATTAGGTATTCATACACTTTTTGTATTGAAATGCAAAACTAAGTAACATACATTACCCAATACACAATACTATGCAACCAAAAAGTAGCTAAATAACTAAAAACAAAATAATAATAATTTACCAACCCACTAACTAAAGGACCAAGCACAAGCAATTAGTAACAGAAATAACTAGTAAAACTTTACAATTCGGTTTCATTCACTAATATTGGTTAACATATACCAATAGCATTCATTCACATTAATTGATGTTAATTTTAATATTTACTAATATTTTTAAAAAGAGAAAATACATATTTAGGAGTTGCATCGATTAACAATTATGTACTGTGAACTAAAATAAACAGAATGAACAATTGAAGTCCCTATTAACTATAACATTAACAAAGACTTCAATGCTTTAACACAGTTCACAAACTTTTGATTGGGTGATCTAACAATGCTAATATAGGCCTGGATCAATTTAGATACAGAAGTCTTAAAGGCACAGTACAGAATTAAAAACAGCTTGCTTCATTTTTTCAGGGTCAAAGAGAGTAAAAGGTTTTCTGATGCAACCAACACCGTTTTATGTTATACGTTTGTAATTAAAGTTGAAAGAAAGAAAAGAAGAAGTGTAGCATTTTAAATGGGCCTATATTTGCAAATTAAGAAACACGATCGAGTGTGTTTGCAGTTACGTGAGTGGTATTATCACTGACTGTGTTCACTCAGAAAACCAGAGTAAACTCAGCAGATGGTGACCAGAGGGCCAATCCTCTTACAGAACGCACAGAGAAAGCACCTCTTGGGGGTAAATATGGGGGCAGGGATGTGTACGAGGCATTATCTGTTTGTGGACGGTATTATGACAGCGTGATGGCAATCCTGAAACAAGTGACTTGCAGGCATGAGTGAGTGTCTTTATGTAGAAGCACTTACATTCATCTGTGTGTGAATGTCTGTCAGGTAAGAAGTCATGCAGATGAACTCGATGTCTTAAAGAGCTCATTCTAACGGTGTGTGCGGTTTCAACAAAAGAATAATGACATAACTGATATTGCTTTATCCTGTCTCTCTCTAATAAAGTCTAAGACACTCTTAGATATAAATCTCTCACCAGAAAAGTACTTCTCATTACCACAAAAGCTGGTGGACCTTAAAGCCACAAATCATTGTTTACACTACTCAGCCAGTTCCTGAACACACCAGTCTGCGTTATTAAAGGCTTTTCAGCAGTTTAGCAAAGTGTACATTGAAAAAAAAATAATAAATAAAAAATAAATACAGCTGAGCCGGATATTGTGTATATTATTAAATGCTGCAAGTCACCATGAGAAGTGATTTAAGATTTAAGCTGAAAAAATATTTCAAAGTGTATTGAAATATATTAACACACAGTCAAAAAATATCGAGGCCTAACCAAAAAGATCAAAACTAAGTGATAACTAACACATACTAACAACAACTACAAATGAAGAAACAAAGCAACAATAACTAACCAACATCCAAAAACAGCCCAAACAATAATACAGAAGCTAAAACTTGCACAAGTAAAAACAAACATTAATAAAAAAAATAATACAATAAAAATAATAAAATAAAATAAAAATTATAAAATAATAAAATAGTTCTAAAAAAAAACTAGATTAACTAAACTAACTAGCAACAAGACTAAATAAAGATAAATAACTAAAATATTAAAAATGTCCGAAGTAAAAAAAATAAATAACTGCCTATTTTTTTATTACTAAAATATATCAAAAAACAACAATAAAAAAACTATAACTAATAAGAATAACTAAAAACAAGAACCAGCTAACTGGCATAAAAAACAACAACTAACCAAACAACAAGAATAACTAAAAAACTAAATGACAAACAAACATGTGAGCATTAAAAATAACTAACCAAGTAATCAATTAAAACAAACAAAAACAGCTATCTACAATAAATAATTAATTAAATATATGCATGCCACATCAGCAAAAAAAAAAAAGCATCAGAAACCAAGAGAAACTTCCAAAAATAATGCATGTAAACACAGGATGTCAACGCATCAACAGATCCTACGACTGTTCCCCATCACAACACGTCAGAGAATAACCTTAAAAATTCCAACGGAAATGTGACATAACTGACAAAAAAAGAAGCTACAGATCTGCTGGAATTAAAATGGCTTGCCAAAAACGAGCTGAATGCAAAACTTACCAGCATTGTGTATGTTGTTGATCTGCGAGGGAAGCTGCGCGCTGTTGTTCCCGAACCCTCCGTTCTGCTCCAGGAGCTGCAGGGATTCATAGCCGTCATACACAGACTTCAGACAGTAGTATGAACCTAACAGACTCATCGCTGCACACACACATCAGGAGCAAAGCAGGAGAGCAGACTCCAGAATGCACACGCTAGTGACAGCAGAACATCTCCTGCAGCTTCTGGCTGCTGGTGGTAATCACTTTAATCCAGAGAGAAACCCCGTCTTAACCCAGATCAGACGCTTCTAAAACCGCCCTCTACACCATGTGTGCGCAAAGAAGCATAACACTGACAAACCCTGCTTTTTGGATGCTCTGAACTAGATCATTCGCGTGCGCTAATCCAGGAATTATTAATCCAGGAGTCGTTCTTTGAGCTGCTCCTCTCTCTTGTTTGCCACTGTTTCCTCTGTTTCACTCTTATGTAGTGAGATCAGTGGCCATTAGGTCAGAGAGAAAACGAGGGATGAGATGCTGCTTTGTCTCCAGGAGGTCACGGAGGGAGGAAAGGAAAGAAAGAGAGAATGCGAAAGGAAGAGTGCGGCGGTGTCTCTAAATGGCTCTTCAGAGAGTTGTGATCAGTATGTGGGACTCTGCTCGTCTCTGCGGGTGTGTGCGTGTGTCTGAGTGTCAAAGAATGAGGGGTTTGTTTCAAATGAAGCACCAAAAGAGCCTCATTCAACCAGCCCGAGCAGTCTGGTGATCAAACAGAAGCTCTGAAGGAGAGATTGTGAAAATCTGGACAGGATTGTTCAATCAATGGCAATTTTTAGATATTTATATTGTTGATATATATGATACAGTACTGTGCATGAACCAGGGCTGGGGGAAAGCGGGTATTTTTAAAATGATTATTCGTGCGATCGAATAGTCGACTATTCTAATGAGTAATTAGATGATTTATCTAACTAGAAATTTTCTGTTGCGTGATAAAAAATAAAAAAACATAAAATCACTAATTGCCCCTAAAGATTAAATAGATTACTTTAGTTTACAAAAGCATCCACAGCCAAACATCTTCTGCTTAAAACAAAATAACAGCAGTGTTAACCAAACTCTTTTACAGTCCCAATAACTCAAGTTTAAAGGTTTTTTTTTCTCGTTCAGCGTTGGCCAATGTAACCCCAACCCGAGACCTTAAGCTCTATGTGTCTTTGTATTCGCTGCATTGACCGCTGGATTGTGCGTGAAAGGGAACGAATAGGTTACTCTCATAACCCAGGTTCCCTGAGACACAGGAACTGGTACTGCATCAATTGCCGTGCTGCAAGTGTTTGGTGCTTCAGTCGAGGTAACCTGAAAACTGCTGTGCGCTGTCCGTTTATATATACTCATACCTCAGGCGATCACCCATTGGCTCGCTGTAGACGGTGTTGAGCCAGTTGGTTTAATCTTAAATCACTGTAGCGGCCAACGGCCAGAAAAAAGGAGTGGGCATGATGTGTCAACTACTGGATTTGACGTCGACGTCATCGACACGTTGCTGCAGGCCTAGCATTTCCCACTAGTATTTCCCAAACCAAAATAGGTTTTAAGTGGGTTATTTCTATCTTTTGCGGTAGCGTGTTAGTTGGAAATATCAGTTTACAATTCCAAACATTATTTTTGTGATTATTGTCTGCAATGAGTGGAATAGACAGACATTTCGTGCATGAGATTGCCAATAACAAGTGCAGGCAAATGTCTTTAATATTTTCGCGAATTAGAAAAGGTTAAAATATGCTAGGTAACTATTATTTACCAATAAATAGGAAATGTAGGAAATAGGAAAGGTAGTTTCGGTACCCATCCCTAATAACTTAAACACACACACATATACATACATACATATATATATATATATATATACATACATTAGAGGAAAATTTTTTAAATGTAAACAAACGTATTATTTGCTATAATTAATTCGTTTTTTTAATCTGTATCGTATTTTGGTCATAAATACTGCCATCAATATTTATACCCTCCCTTATAAAAACATTTTGTTGTGCATTTTAAACTAGTCTCTTGCATATTTAGCATGAAACCTACAAATAACCAGTGAACCTGATGTGAGAGACCGTCACAACACAATCGATTTTAAACTATTAGATGATTTGTACCTCCGTAATGGGTGATTTTGGGTTGACGTTCCTGGCTGCAGCGATCTCCTGCAGTTGGCTAACAAGCTCGTTGATTGACAGTCGCTCATCTGGGTTGATTTTCAACATCGACCCTGCAACAAACACACAAGGACTTTGACACACAACAAACAAAAAGGTGTGATGCAGGACAGATTTTGGTAGGATAGTAAAACTCCTGCAGGACGCTTACGGATGAGCTGGTGAAAGACTGTGTACTTGGTGTCATTCTGAGGAATGTTGTATTTGCCGTTTACGATCTGGAGTTTGGCTCCCTCTTCAAATGGGTGCTGCTTAAAACAGAGCAGGTACAGGATGCAGCCTAGAGCCTAGAGAAGAAACCCAGACTCTTTGAAAACCACAACAAGGACAAGAGAAAAACCTGTTCCACTGCAGGTGCTAAGTGAAAATCTGTGCTGCCTTCACCTGGCCTGGACAAAAGTTCGCCTTCATAAGCTTTCAATTTCTCGAAAATAAAATTCTATATCAGCCTTTATTTTTTCCAAATGCTTCCAAATATTCAACAGGACCCCCCCTAAACTAACTTACCCATATGTCTTGTTTCTCATTTATTGGGTAGTTGGAATAGAGGTCAATCATCTCTGGTGTCCGGTATGCTGGAGTCGTGTTTCTAGTAATCTAAGGGATAAAGACAGAATCAAAACATAAAAAAGGAAGTGATTTATAATTTAGTGAGTCTTTATGCTAAATTATTGCATGCACAAATTATAATTATTGATGATTAAAGCATGTAAACACTCGCTCAACAATTTGCACTGCTGCCTAAAAGTTTAGAGTTGGATAGATTTTTAAAAATGCTTTCCTCATAACCACCAAGGCTATTTATTTGATCAAAAATACATTAAACATGGTGATATTGTGAAATATAGTTAATTACATTCCATGCTATATCACACTTAAATTCCAAGTCTTGAAAAGTCTGGGGTCTGTAATATTTTTGAAAGAAGTTACTTATACTTATCAAGGCTGCATTTGTTTGATAAAAAAAACGCAGTACATTCATAATATGATATGTGACTAAAATTATATTTGTACAAATTTAATCAATGTTTTCAAACTGTTCATTACAAGTTTTGCTAGAAGACTGTAAAATGCTAAAAACCGGTAAGAAAAATGCAGTGAATAAACGCAAACAAACATTCATGTGCTTTGTGGATTGCGTGGGTTTCAATAACTGATTTAAGGCGACCAGAAACCAAACAAGCTAATTTAATCAACAAAACAATTAAATCAGGGAATGCTTCCACGGGAAATAGCCCGAGATTTTAATATAATCACCGCAAAATATTTCTCTCTGGCCACGTAACAATGTAATAATCATTTCCACAATTATTGTGACAATCCATGAATCACAATGAAACTATAGCAAAACGAACCAATCAGAGGACAGCGAGTGATGTCAAAGTGACTGCTAGGAGAAAATCATTTGTTGTGTTTTTACCTCATCTTCCACCATAGATCTCTTGTGAGCAGACCAACTGTAGTCTGGGTAATGTGCCACGGTGGTGGAGCTGCCAAAGTCACACAGCTTTATAGTGCCCTGATGACTGATCAATAAATTCTCAATCTACGGAAGAAGACGACTTGTTATTGAACAATGTACTTAAACATTTGACAGATCAATGACGTACCATGATGGCAGGATTTATTGCACTGCAATTTACATTAAAACATTTTACTTAAATATAAATGAAATAAAACTATTTAAATTATAAATGAGCAAAGCTACAGTAATAAAAATGATCACTACTGAGAATAATATAAATTACAAAAAAACAAATACATGGCTTAAAGATGTTAAAATGACCACACATAAAAAAAAAGCACAATAAGTGATATTATGCCCATAGAAAACATTTAAATGTAAATTAAGTGTCTATTTTTATGGTTTCAGATATGTTTTTGGAGAAATATCAAAATTTGGTTTCACATTGTCATTTAGTGTAACACAATATTTATACAAAAATATAAACAATATGCTTTTTCTGACTTGTACATATTAAAATATATAAAAGAATAAGAAAGCATATAAAATTTTATTGTGTTTTAAATAAGTTAAAACAACAACAACAACAATTTAAAGCAGTATTAGCCTTATGATTTTTTTTAGCTAAACCCTAAACCTTTTTCGTCTTTGAACCGCATACAATTATCCAAAAAAAAGTAACCAAAATATATGAAAATAAAATATATAGTATATAATAATATGTATAAGTGTTGTAAGTATTATTATTACTACTAATAATAACAAAAAATTAAAATAAAATGAAATAAAGAACAAGAAAATGTGCTTATATGAAATTAATTGTCATGAAAATAGTGCTGCAGTTTCTTTCTGAATGACTTTTATCTTTTGATTTTATGGTGAAATGTTCTCAATATTCATATTAATGCCTTAATAGCCAATATAATACACAAGCTGTTAAATAAAGTCTTTGATGTTCTGTATATAAAGCGTTGTAAAATGATTTAGCTTGTGGGGCTTCACCTTCAGGTCTCTGTGTATGACTGGTGGAGACTGTTTGTGCATGTGCTGCACAGCACGACAGGACTGATAAAAGATCTTCAGCACTGTGTCACATGACATGGGTCCTTTCTGCTCCACCTTCTTCACAAAATCAACCAGCTGGCCTGCAGGAAACAGAGGGCGGAGGTCAATGTGAGCACAGGAAATCGACGCCAGTGCCAGAAAGTCAGAAGGAGAGAGTGGAATGTGTAAAGTCAGTCAAGAGCTTCCCTCTCGCTTTTACAAAAAGCAGTTTTGGCTTTTATCAAAACCAGAGTTTAAATGAGCATTCAGCAACAAAGTTTATTGTTAAGTTATACAATACCAGGGAATAAACAGCCATTCAACCTAACCCTAAACTTAACCTTGACCAAGTTAGTTACCTTACATTATAAGTACTTTCTTAGGTATTATTTTCTTATTGAACTATAAGTAAATAAATATAAATATAAATATAAATATAAATATATATATATATTTATACTGTGCAAAAAAATGATTACAAAAAAAAGATTAAAATTATTTATTTATATATATA
>JAUCMT010000105.1:312850-323487 GCA_032357475.1 Enteromius thamalakanensis
ATCTAAGTCTACAGCTCAAGGCCCCAACTCACAGTAATCACAGTGATCACAGTAATGTGAATAGTGACTCTGAAACCCACCAGAAATCTCCTATCATTACTTGAATTGCATAATGTCATTATTGTGTGTTTTTGAGGTTTAAACTGCTGTACCTATTTGTTTTCAGTTATCATTTGCGCAGGCCTACGCTCCTTGTATGTACATTTAATTACCTTTATGTGAATTCTTTATAACATGATTATGTACGTATATTGAGTTGATTTTGATTCTCAGTATCTAACATAGTAAAGGGTGAAACAGAAGTTCACATGTCATCTTTATTATTCTCTTGATCATTAGATGTAGTTTGATGTTATAAACATTCTAAGGTGATTAAGTACCGTAATAATAACCAGCGCAGTAATACTATCTTTTATACATTTATGGTCCTTCGAGCCGGAAACTTTAACCACTTTAGCTGTGATGTCTAGATCAAGAGAGGATACGTTAGATCCAGAGACGGTTCGCCCACGTAGAACCTCTAGACGGCCAGTGCATTTGCAGGACTACGAAGTTAGTTATCCACAAAAACAGCTTATGTTTGAAGATGAACAGACTGATATGGTTGCTTGCATTCGTGAAATGAGGGAGGAAAATAGGAAAATGAGACAAGACATGCAACGCCTTTCTGATATGATCTCTAATTCTCCTGTGTTGGCTTCTCAGGCTTTAGTATCTGTTCCGCAGGATGAACGAGCTGGGGCATCATCTACACCAAAGTCCACTAGTATGCAGGCGTCATTTCAGGATGATGGTAATCCTAGCCAGGCAGAGCATACTCCTTTGGTGCCAACTAGAGATGAATCCCTTCTTACAGTCCACGGTTGTGAACAAGATCTCATTGAGGAACTGACAAACAGTCTAAAGAGAATAGGCATGTGGCGCAATAGTAAACCTAACTCAGGTACGTCAACTCCTTCATATACCTCACCACACGATAGCAAGAATGATTATCGGGCATGTGATTCATCTGATCTTCATCAGCTTCAAAAAGATGATGATACCTTGTTGCGACCCAGTATACCATCCTTTTATGCTTCTCATCGACCAACAAATAATCCTTACCATCATTGCTCGACTGATAGAGTGTATTCAGGTCAAGAGGATGCTTTGACTAATCGCCTTGACCACTGTTCTGGTGGTTATAGACAGGGATGCAATAGACAGTTTGGTATATCTGATCGTTCTTACCATTCATTGGGTCAAACCAACAGTTATCGCCCAGTGCTTCCTTCACCAATGCAATATCGGGGGCCCACTCCTACAATACCCAACTTCAGTCGTGATGATCCCAGAGAATTCGCTCGGCTTAAGCTTGCGTTGAACAATGTTCTACCTGATGATGCCTCTGAGTCCTTTAAGTTCCAGATATTGTTGGATCATCTTAAGTTGGAAGATGCCTTGCTTATAGCTGACTCCTATAGTCACAGTCATACTCCATTCAGTGATACAATGAGAGCACTTACTGATATGTATGGGCAGCCACATCATCTGGCACTGCAAAGGATTTCTAACCTTATGGACGGACCCAATATCAGGAGTGGAGATGTAAAGTCATTCAAGGGATTTGCCCTTCGCGTCCGAGCACTGGTGGGGATGTTAAATCAATTAGGTAGCACAGGTTGGACTGAGTTGAAGTGTG
Organism: Enteromius thamalakanensis; assembly: GCA_032357475.1. Classification (NCBI taxonomy): domain Eukaryota; kingdom Metazoa; phylum Chordata; class Actinopteri; order Cypriniformes; family Cyprinidae; genus Enteromius; species Enteromius thamalakanensis. The sequence goes on from JAUCMT010000105.1 coordinate 314,532, forward strand.
GCTCACATGTTTCTCGCCTCTTAGCTAAGTTGCCACATGACCTAAGAGCTAATTTTAAGAGATTTGTTAACCCTCTTTATACTCCTATCCCAACATTGCTGGATTTCGCAGACTGGCTTGAGTATGAGGTTCGTGTGCAGGTTGAGGGAACCCAGTATGGCCCCTATCCTAATCAGGAGAGAAATCGTGCTCGTGAAGACAGGCGAACTGGCTTTGTGCCCCGAAAGCCAACAACTGTTCTTCTCGGTGGAGAGCGGAAAGTAGGAGCTGTGGAGAATCTGAAGGCTGGATATGCAGATATAGACAGGACACAGGAGAAGCCAAAGAAGTATTGTCCATTCTGTGACACCACTCAGCACTACATGAATCAGTGCTCCAATTTCAAAATTTTAACTAAAGAACAAATTGAAAGTTGGATGAAGACTAACAATCGATGTTGGCGCTGTGGACGAGGGCATTCATCCGCCAAATGCACATTGAAGGCAAAGTGCAAACGATGTGAGAGAAGACACCTCGATGTTCTCCATGATGTCAATACCAGCACAGATATCCAGAGTAGAGGCAACAACAAGATGTCAGAAAGAACCACAAGCACATTTAATCCTGCCTCTCAGACCTTATACTTGGATAGGCCTACAAGCAGCAAACAAGTGCTGCTTAAATTGAGTCGAGTCATCCTTCAGAATGGCGACAATTCACTAGAAACCTATGCTGTGCTCGACGATGGATCTGAGCGAACTATATTGCTAAATGAAGCCGCTCAACGTCTGGGTCTGCAGGGTGAAACTGAGGATCTTGCACTTCGCACCGTAAGACAAGAGGTGCATGTAATTCATGGAAGATCCGTATCCTTCTCTATTGCGCCTGTTTCGTACCCTGACAGATCATACCAGATTAAGGGTGCATTTACAGCTAAAGAGGTAAATCTCGTTCAGCATACTTATCCTGTCTCTGATTTACAACAGAGATATCGGCATCTTCAAGATTTACCTTTGCATGAGGTCATTAATGCACAACCCTTGGTGTTGATTGGTTCTGACTACACGCATTTAATCACGCCAGTGGAGCCAGTCCGATTGGGGCCCCCTGGAGGCCCAGCAGCGGTTCACACAAAACTTGGATGGACATTGCAAGGTCCATCGAGGCTATTTAAGCCTCACTTGCAGCCTCAAGAATGTCTTTTCATTTCTTGTGTTTCTCCTCAGTCTGAGCTTCTAGGACAGGTTGAAAGGCTTTGGCAACTGGACATGCTTCCTTATCGATCTGAGAAGGTAGCCATTCGATCTCGACAAGATGCAGAGGCGATTCGTATTCTAGAAGAAAAGACTGTCAGGATTGAGGTTGATGGAGTTAAGCGGTACGCCACCCCCTTACTATGGAAAGAGTCACTTCCTCCTTTGAATGCCCCCAAAGAAGCGGTCCTTGCTCTGTTACGCAGCACTGAACGGAAACTAGCTGGAGACCCGAAGAGAGCTTCATCTTATGAGTCAGAGATTCAAAAACTGCTGCAGGCAGGTTACGTCACTCCTTTAACATCTGCAGAGTGTGATTTGAGTTTAGGATCGTGGTACATACCACACCATATGGTCCACCACAACAACAAGGACCGCATTGTATTTAATTGCTCCTTTGAGTATCAGGGTCAGTCGCTGAATGAGCACCTTTTGCCTGGCCCTACTTTAAGCTCAAGCCTGATGGGAGTTCTCTTCCGCTTTAGAGAATATCCTGTGGCCCTTTGCAGCGACGTGAAGGGCATGTTTCATCAAGTCCGTCTCCTTGATGAGGACAAACCATTCCTTCGATTTCTGTGGTGTCATGGTAAAACCAATGAACCAGCAGTGGTGTATCAGTGGGAAGTTTTGCCATTTGGTACCACTTGTAGCCCCTGTTGTGCTACTTACGCACTGCAGACACATGTCCAAAGAAACCTTGAGGCTACAGATGAAGTACGTAAAACGGTTGAGCACAGCTTTTATGTAGACAATTGTCTGAAGAGTGTCCCAACTGAAGCTCAAGCCAGCAAGCTGGTAAAAAGGCTGCAATGTCATCTCATGGAGGGCGGATTCGAGTTGAGGCAGTGGGCCAGTAACATTGATAAGGTTATTCACCACTTTCCTGCCGAGTTAAAGTCTAACAGTGGTGAGATTTGGCTCAACCAAGAAAAGGCCACTCCTCAGGAGAATACACTGGGACTAATATGGCAATGTAGACCTGACACCTTGGTGTACAAATCTTACCAAAGAGAGGAAGGTGATGTCACTATGCGAAAGATTTATCGTACTTTGGCCAAGATCTACGACCCCCTAGGGTATCTCATTCCGTATACCACAAGAGCAAAAATCATTGTCCAGATGCTATGGGGCAAAAGACGAGAATGGGATGACCCCAATCTACCCCCAAATCTGTTAGCCAGTTGGCATCAATGGGAGAATGAGCTCCCACACTTGTCTCAGATCTGTTTGCTAAGATGTTACAGTTCCAGCCTTCAGTACCCCGTCAAGAGTCAAACTGTTCATGTGTTTTGTGACGCTTCTGAAAGGGCATATGGTTCTGTAGCGTACCTGTGTTCTGAAGACGAACAGGACAATATTCAGATAGCCTTCTTGGCTGCAAGGTCGAGAGTAGCTCCGAAGAAACAGATCTCCATTGCTCGTTTGGAGCTCTGTGCTGCATTAACAGGAGCGCAGCTAGGTGATGTTTTGAAGAAGGAACTGACTATAAACATCCATCAATTTGTTTACTGGTCTGACTCGACTACTGTTCTGGCTTGGTTGCACTCTGATTCTTGTAGATACAGAGTGTTCGTAGGAGTCAGAGTCACGGAAATTCAGGAATTGTCAGACCCCGGATCTTGGCGTTACATTGACTCCACAGCCAATCCTGCTGATGATATCACGCGCGGTTTGTCATTAGCTAAGATAGCAGGAGACACACGATGGAAACAAGGTCCTGCCTTCTTGATGCAATCCAGTAGTTGTTGGCCTAAGATACCAAAAGGTCAAGTACCTAAAGAAGTTCCTGAAGAACTCAAGAAATCTGCATTTTGTGGATCACTAAATGAGACTAAAGTCGTACCCGATGCCCTTCAATTCAATAGTTATCGTGAATATCAAGAGGCTACAGCACGATCCCTTCATGGGGCGGCCGATTGCACTGATTTGCCCAGTGCAGATGATTTCGAAAAGGCAGAGTTGTCTATCCTGAGACAATGCCAGAAACAAGACTTTCCAGAGGAATTTGCTTTGCTCAAAAAAGGGAAAGAAGTTCCTGCTAATAGCCGACTCGTTAAGCTTGCTCCAGAATATGACAGAGAATTGGATTTGATTAGAGTGGGAGGACGACTTCGTAGATGCGACAACTTGAGTGATGATATACTACATCCTATAGTCCTGTCACCGAACAATCCAGTGGTGAAGCTGTTGATTAAGCATTACGATGCACAACTACACCATCCAGGAGCTGGACGAGTGTATGCGGAGCTAAGGCGTAAATTCTGGATTTTACGGGGAAGAGAGGCGATAAAAAGGTATCAACGTAACTGTCTTGATTGTACAAAGTGGAGAGGCAAGCCCATGATTCCAAAGATGTCAGATCTACCTCCATCAAACCTGAGGTTGTTTCGACCCCCTTTTTATTCTACTGGTGTAGATTGTTTTGGACCTCTAGTAGTGAAGGTGGGTCGACGAACAGAAAAGAGATGGGGTATTGTGTATAAATGCCTCACAACTCGAGCTGTACATCTAGACTTGCTGGATCATATGGATAGTGATTCATTCTTGCTGTCTCTTAGACGGTTCATTGCTCGAAGAGGGAAACCTTATGAGCTCCTTTCTGATCAAGGAACAAATTTCAAAGGAGGAAGCAAAGAGCTAGAGGAGACCTTCTGTCAGCTTCAGCCTAGCCTTAGAGAGCAGCTTGCAAAGGAACAAATCAGATTTCGTTTTAATCCTCCCAGTGCGCCTCATTTTGGCGGATCGTGGGAAAGAGAGGTGAGATCAGTGAAGACTGCTTTACGTACCACTTTGGGCGCTCAAACAGTTACTGAAGAGGTATTAAGAACCGTCTTGATTGAAGTGGAGAATGTGCTCAATTCTCGACCTTTGGGCTACGTTTCAAGTGACGTGGCAGATCAAGATCCCGTAACACCAAACTCCTTGCTGATGGGGCGGCCTGACTCCTCTTTGCCTATGGTCGTCTATCCAGAAACTGAGTTACTCAGTAGAAAACGATGGAGACATAGCCAAGTTCTAAGTGATCATTTTTGGAAACATTTTATCCGGGATTTCTTGCCTACTTTACAGTCGAGACAGAAATGGTACCGGGAGAAGGAAAACATTGCAGTCGGTACTGTTGTACTCATTGTTGATGAGCAACTTCCGAGAGCACACTGGAAAGTCGGCACCATTTCTTCTGTCATTCCTAGCTCAGATGGTAGAGTTAGAACAGTAACGGTTAAAGTAAAAGATCATACATACACTAGACCAGTGGCTAAATTAATCGAACTACCATCTTTTACCATCTAGACAGCTAATCATGGACATACAACTGGCAAATTTGCATACCAAATTTGGGGGCGGCTGTAAAAAAGCCCATGTTCTTTAATGTTTATCATATTAAAAGGGCTGTGCTTCGTTCCGATTTATTTGTTGGGTTTGGCTGAAGGGGCGTGGTTTTATGTAGAGCGCGCGAGCGGATCAGAGGTAGTGACGGATTTTTGAAGAATGGAAGAGAAGTCTCGCCGTTGCAGACGTGAAGTTATCAAATAGTTTTAGATGGTATGTTATCATATAGTGGGTTGCCGATGCGAAATGTTAGGAAATATTTGTGATCTTGATCGTCAGCAGATTGGGGTGTTTCAGTTTCTCTCACCGAAGTTTGCTTCGTGAGGACATTGTATGTGCGTCATTGAAGAACGTAAGTGTTAATTTAACTCATTATAATGGCGTTTTCATTGATAAATCTATGTTAAGTAATATTGTTTGTAACTTCAGGATATTTTTTATATAATTTATTATTATGTGAAACATTGTTATAATCGGGACAAGTGTGATTACATTACAAGCTTTCCTGACGCAGTATTTTCTTTGAATTGTTAACATGCATCGTATTTCAGTACTTTCTATTTCTCATTAGTTTATTTGTATATTGTAGAACCACACACACACACAAACTGAAGGATTGTACACCCCACACGAAAAGGATTTATTCCCCACAACATCGGACATTTCATGGACCTCTTCAATTCGTATGATGCATCAGTGGATCTAAGTCTACAGCTCAAGGCCCCAACTCACAGTAATCACAGTGATCACAGTAATGTGAATAGTGACTCTGAAACCCACCAGAAATCTCCTATCATTACTTGAATTGCATAATGTCATTATTGTGTGTTTTTGAGGTTTAAACTGCTGTACCTATTTGTTTTCAGTTATCATTTGCGCAGGCCTACGCTCCTTGTATGTACATTTAATTACCTTTATGTGAATTCTTTATAACATGATTATGTACGTATATTGAGTTGATTTTGATTCTCAGTATCTAACATAGTAAAGGGTGAAACAGAAGTTCACATGTCATCTTTATTATTCTCTTGATCATTAGATGTAGTTTGATGTTATAAACATTCTAAGGTGATTAAGTACCGTAATAATAACCAGCGCAGTAATACTATCTTTTATACAGTGGGATTTGGTGGAAAAAAGTTGAATAGTTTGCATCACTGAATATTGTTAGTCGTTAGTCATAGAAAGGGAAAGCTAGTCGGGTCACAACATTGCAACATTTGGTGTGAACACGGTAGTTTTTATTCTTACATTCAGCATTAACAGCAAGTCAAATGGGGTAAGCTTTCAAATCAGCTGTATAGACTACATGCATTTTAGACGCTTAGACTTGTTTTATGTTCTCGCCTCTTTCATGCAATAAATGCATGTTATTGAGTGAGCGTGTATTTTTTTTTTTACATTTATTCAACTGATCAGAGTATTTAATCGGTATGCTGTTCATGTATTAAACTCCCTGTAACTTGCAAACTCACTATCATAGTGTATAAATATTTCTGCCTGTTTTCACTCGTTGTCAGCCTCAGATTTTCTACAAGACATAAAATGTTATTTTATGATTGTTTGAGCAGTCTCCAGCTACAGTGCCATCCACTAATATTGAAACCCTTCGTAATCTGAGCAAAGGTGGCTGTGAAAATAAATCTGCATTGTTTATCCTTTTGATCTTTCATAAAAAAAAAAATAATAATAATAACAAAATTCTAACCTATCATTGACGTAAATCAATTGAAAATTGGAGAAAAACTTATGATGAAATAATGTTGTTCTCCAATACTTGTTGACCACAATTATTGACACCCTCAGAATTTATCTCTCTTGTATATATCTATATCCATTCATATTCACGATTTTGAGCACTCCAGTGTGATTATGAACATGAAAATATCATCCAGCCCTGGCTTCCTGTTTCACAGAAATATATATAGGATGAAAAAAACAAAACAAAATCCCTTAAATCATCAATACAGTGAGAAAAACCAAAGAATATATTTCTCATATGCTGCAAAAAATAATTGAGCTTCACAAGTGGCTTTAAGAAAAAATAAGAAAACATTTCCATTTCCACCATCAGGGAAATAATTAAAAATTTCCAATTCAACATACCATGTTAGGAATCTGCCTGGAAGAGGACGTGTGTCTCTATCCTCCTAATACACAGCGAGCAGTAGAGTTTGAGTGGCTAAAGACTCTTCAAGGATCAAAGCTCAAGAAATACCAAAAGTAGTTGAACCTCGGAGTCAGAAAACTGTTAAAGAGCCCCTACATCAGCACGTGTTGCTCAGGGTTTAAGAAAAATTCCCCTCATCTCCAGCATGTTCAGTTGTCAGACAGGACTGGAACAAATGCGACTGGCTTCTACGATCAGATGAAAGTAAAAAAAATGTTTTTTTTTCTAGCAGCAATCACTCAAGATGGGTTTGGTGAACATAAAAAGTACTCCATGTGTACAATGAAGTGTACTGCTTTGTTTTTGATGTTGTGGGTCTATATTTCTGATGAAGGCCCTGGACATCTTGTCTAGACACATGGCATCATGGACTCTATCAAATACTGTATCAACAGATAATCCTGCTTGCCCTTGCTTAGAGACGGCCCTACTTTCAGGAAGGCTACATTCATAATTAAAAAATCTGGCTGCTGACGTTTTCATGTCTGTAATAATTTTACTACCACCAATGTATTTAAAATTTTTTCTGAATTTCCATGTTTAATGTACTTGAAAATTATCCATGGTTTACTATGAACAACACAAAAAAAACCACGTTTTAATTTTTTATAAATGATACAGCCTCTAAATTTCTTCAACAACTAACCCGAGGACATCACAACCCTTACAAAAAGTAACCATGGTTTTATCACAGAACTGCTTCATTTTCTTTTACGTGAATGCTTGAGAACATAAAATCAATCAGACAACTGTATTAATAAAATCATAGTTATGATTTTATTAATTTGTATTATTTACCAATCACAATTGTAGCTCTAGACACACAGGTGTTTTTTTTTACTTCCATAATATGCAAGATAGGAAAAACTAAACAATACTGTATAGGGCACCTATTTAGCCAGCAGCAGCCTTGTGTGTTTGTGTGTGTATGTTTATTTATTTATTTAATATATATATATATTAAATTAGTTTAATTTTATATATATAAAATTAGTTTAAACTACTATGCATACCAATATGATCAAAAGTTAAAACTTTGCATGAAACGCTATACTAGTTTCTTTCAGTGTCATAGCCTAACTACTTTCTTCTTTTGCAAGGGTAGCTTGGCTGTAGTTTAACTATGTGTAACTAACACAAGCAAGTTATAGTTTCACACTAGCTTCCCCAACACTGTTGTGAAGTGACTTCCAGAACTTCTGCCTGCCGAGTGAGAAAAATCATGACAGCTCTTAAACGAAGAAATCCCCATTAGCTTGATTTCTCTGACCATATTTAGCCCCCGTTTCTGTTTGCCAGAGGCTGGAATATTTACTCTCGCTCTACACAACACAACCATTTTGCAAAGCTGGGTAGAATGTTGTTTATCTGCTTTCTAACACAAGTTTGAAGAGCATTTCCTGCAACCCTGAGTCCAGTTAACTTGAGTTTTAATGTACAGTATAATAACAGCTGTGTATGTGGACATGCATGAAATGCCAGCAAGGCCAACCTCAAAGTCTATTTGCTATTAACTTGATTTAACTTTGACATTTTTTTATTAATTACATAAGGATTTCATGGCTCATCCTCACATGGAAAAACTTCATTTCATCTCACAGATGTTCTCAGGTGTTACTGCCTTTAACACATGGTTGAATTGTGCATGTGTTGTGTACGAGTACCGTTTAAAATGCCACAACAAACAACCACGCCATTCATCTGAATAAATCCACTTCCTAATAGTTACTTTTGCTTTTGCTCACATTCTCAGAACAACCTTTCAAAATGAGTCACGTAATGAAATTAGCAATAACAATCGCAAAGGAATCTAGACACGACATAAAACAATAACGACACTAGAAAGAAGTGTCTCAGTGATGAGAATGTAATGTGTTTTGTGAGTACGAAGTACAGATTTGTCTGTGGTCCTGGTCTGCATAATAAAAATACAGATATGATTGCAATTATATATATATATATATATATATATATACACACACACACACACACACAATACATATAATATATATATATGTACACAAATAACGTGTGTGTGTGTGTCAGTATGTGTGTAGATTTTATATATATAATACCACAAATATATTTGTAAAAATATATATCTTTAAAAAGATTAAAAATGCTACCGAAAAGTTCTTAATAAAGAGTAGAGGACTTATTGTTAACCAATGGACAGATATATATATATATATATATCTGTCCATTGGTTAACAATAAGTCCTCT
>JAUCMT010000105.1:329265-355735 GCA_032357475.1 Enteromius thamalakanensis
ATGTTTTTTTCTACTGTAAAGTTGGGCATTTTAACATGGAGAGTCAATGTGATTGACTCCCTTTTGGAGCCAGCCCCTAGCGGCTAGTCAATGAATTGCAGTTTTAATCACTTCCGTGTTGGTTTCCCTACTAGAGGGAGCAGGAGGTTGCCCCTTGGTTGTAACTAAAACTCCAAGTAATGAGAGGGTTTGAAATGAGCTCGCGGGCCCCGTTTCTTCGCATATACATCTGTTTTCCTCTCGCGGAAATGATTTACCGCGCTCGCTTATTAAATGGCATAGATTTGCCGCCATAGAATAAGTGTGTTTTTCGTGAGCTGGTTGCTTCTCCAGCGGCAGGGCGGAGGATCACGATGCCGGTGTTGTGCCGAATTTAACATCTAACCTAAACCTACCAATACTAGGGGAGTCATAATCTGGCAGGGGGTCAAAATTCGGCACCACACCGGCTCAGCATCCTGATGTCTATCGGCCATCGGCTATCAACCCAACCCTAATGTAAACTGTAAATCGGACTGGTTTTATATGGATTGTGTTATAATGCTATGCTAAAACTTACATTAAACAATGCAAAAACTCTTAAGATGACATGTAGAAACATCTTAACACAGAATAAGTGGATTTTGAATGATTATGTTAAATTTGGCATCTGTAATTGTAATTAGAAATTCAGCCCTAGTTCCTGTATTAAAGTGTTACTGTTAGGACTAATCATCAGATTCACCCAAAACTCTTCGTATACAGTATTTCACACACCGCACAGCTGTAGTGAATATTCACACTGGGGCCTCCAGAAAAAAAAAAAAAGCATTAAGTGATGCATAAGATGGGTGTCATGGGGCTGTACTGCTGAATTACAGGCGACACTGCAATGTTACACAGTCAATATTATGAGCAGGGGCTGTTTCACACCCACCAACCACATGGCTGTGTTTGTCCTCTGAGCGCAAAGCTCTCAAAGGTATTGGGTGAATGTGTTTTACACAAAAACACACAACCACCCAAAGATGAGGAACTGTCATATGCAAAGCAAACAAAGGTCCTCATCTCAGTCCTGATGCTGCAGACGAGACAAGAGTGTTTACCAGTGTGAATCAGTAATGCTGACAGACGTGCTTCACTGCTAATGATTGAGCTACAGTACATCGGTAAATAAATAAAACAGCAGATCACAGACAAAACAAACAAGTCAGTTAATGGAAACCGTGAGGTGTAACAACACTGAATTATTGAAAAGGGCCAAACAATGAGCACAGATGGATACCCAAAAATAAATAAATACAACAGTAAATAAATAAAGTGGGATGTATAACAAAAGCCCAACCAATTTTATTTAATGCAACATTATTTTAGGCTATTGATTACTCTACACTGATTTTATAAGTCACATGTGAGCACAATTTCAAATAACACATTTCCAAAACGACAAACGAGCAAACAATGCATGCAATACGATTCAAATTAAATCATGCAAATTCAAAAAATGTGATGCATAGGAAAATTATTACTTGCAGTGTTTATCTTAATCAAAAACGCTGTCATCATCATGTGAACCAGTGCACGATCTGCAACTTTGTGCGTCTTTGAAAATGCATCAGAGCGTTTGCTGCTGTCTGCATCTCTCTGTGTGATATAATTCTTGGTTTTAAATTGTCAAGTGTTATGCTTTCGGGGAAAAAGGGACATGTCTGATTTCGCTATGACTGATGACTGTGGCCTACTTATCAATCTGCAGATTTTCATATTGATAAAGACGGGTACGAGGTCAGAGGAGCTCTTGATCATGTTAAGAAATGAAACTTTTGACTTTCGGGTTGGGTTTCAGTCAAGTTTCAAACCGTTTCTTCTAAATTCAAGTGGAAAACATACGAGGGGATGTAAACAGAGCCTAAAAGTCAGGTTCTGCAAGTAAAAAAAATCATATAAAATCATAAAAAGTCTTTTTAGCGCAATTAAAGACATTTCTTAGCTTCTTATAAGTCAGCAAGTTGAGAATAATCTCAGAGCTAGTTTGTTTGCTTCAAGATTTGTTGAAATCTGTATGAAGAAAATTAGGTGAGATAAATAGTGGTGTGCAAGATGTGCTATTAATATTCCAAAAGCAAAAACGCAATAATCAACTACCATATACCTCATGCAATTGGACATTAGTTTCAGTTTAAATCCGTTGCTGATCTGAATGGCTTGTTGGCTTGTTAAAGAGTTGAAACGACTTTGGATGTAGTTGTGTGAGCATCTGCATGTGCATAAGGTCACCGTGAAGCTCTAACGCGCTCCAGATGGGAGGATGCGGTTTTCTAGAATTAGAAATATTTTCCACAGCACTGGTTGCAATTGTTGTACAGCAAATAATACTTGAAAAACAAGACACGAAAATAATAGCAAAATATGAAATCAAACTTTGATACAGCATGTTTTCTTTCTCGCTTGATCACACACCAACAAGCCACATCAGAAGACTTTGACATACAACACAAACAGAAGTCTCTAAAGCGTCATCCAATCCACAAATCCACACGAGCTCAAATGCACTGCGCACCGCTGGATTTCATGCTGTCCGTCTTCTTTTCATTTTAAGCACCAAACTTTCTAAGCACTCGACCAAACTTGTTCAGACTACATCTGCAATTAAAGGTCTGTGGTCTCCAGCCCTGTTTAATGAACATCATTTGAGGCCAACACCAGATGTTTCTCAAGCCTTCCAAAAAACATCACATTGCTATGCATACACACAGCAATGCACTCTTTCTGATGCTTGATTCTGATTGGTCACCCGTAGCTTTCTGGAGTCATTTATGTTTGTATAATGAAACTAAACTGTATTTGCTCAATTGCTTTACATGTATGTACACAACATGCTAGTACTTTGTTTGTAGCCTAGCTACTAATTTTTAACTTGATAATAATACAACACTTCTGTGAAATCTGACAGTAGATAATCATGCTAATTTATCTGCTGTGCACAGGCTGGTTTTAAAGTTAGGACTTCCCTGAAACAAAGTTTCTCACGCAAAGAAATTATCAGCCAGCCTGCAGCTTCCTCTCTTAGCATAGCTGCCCTCACTGTTGCTATTGTAGTTAACACACCAAACATAGAGTGCACAGTTACAGAATCAAGGCACTGACTAGTGTACAACACACCAGAGCTCACATTAAGCTCACACACACTTAAGATGCATTCAGAAAAATTAACTATGATGCATGCACAGCAAAAGCCTTCATGTTTCTCGCTTTAAGATGACTGAACTAATAAAATGTGCCAAAAAAAGAATTGATGAGTGCATTGCTAATTTGAAACTAAAACATGTGTGCATGCTTCTGACATTTATTGGGAGTGTATACACTTTAAGTGTTTGAACTTTCTTGGCCTACGTTGCCTTTCCCTTATATAGACATTCAGAGCAAGTCCTCGCATCTCTGCCAAGATTCCTCAGCAGCCAATCAGAGCCTTGATATGGCCGTGCTGTGACCCCTAAAGCAGACGTCATTTGCTGCCTGAATGAACTAGCAAAACTAGCAATCAGGCTACCATGCCGTGTAACCAGGAGGAATGGAGCAAGACGGAGAAAAAGGCAGACAAAACTGTAATTATGTCCTTATTAGCTTCACTACAAATAATAGTATCAATCAGGTCCTGTTTCAAATTGGCTGTTTGTGGGCGGATTAATTAGGCTAAATTAGTGTAAATGTGAAAACATCACATACTAGTTGAATCATGCCATTTTCATCATTTACTCACCCTTGTTTTACACCCATGTGTCACAAAAGGATAAAAGTAGCAGAAAGATATGGTTCAAACTTGCTAAATACTATATTAACAGTTGTTATTTGCAGAAGATCCTCCCCTCTGCCATAGCAAGAATGGTTAGAAGGGTCAAAAGGCCAAATATTTGAGCTATCAAACCCAATTGGTTCTCCTATGCCAGTGGCATGAAACCTGGTGCAACCCATCTTAAAGTGCCATATTTGCACATATATGATTTTTTATGAACTAAAACGCGGCACAGCTCTCAAATCTCATTTACAGTTGCATATATTTAAATGTAATGCTCCAAGACAACAGTTACAAATGCAATTGGTCTTGACGTGACATATTTAAATATGTGTGCATGAAGTCATTCATATTTGTATATATTTAGATATAATGCTCCAAAACAAGTCACACAAAAAGACAACTGGTTCTTGCATGACTTGAGTTGTCAATGACAAACATAATGCAATGCACCGACATGCTATATTTGAATTGACGTAAATGAAATTTACATTTTTAAAGCTACAACATACAGTTTACTTTACATATGTATTTAAATATAATGCTTTAAGACAAGTCACGTCTGATGTCAGATGTCATTGACATCATTTTTTTTTTTTTTAAATATACTATTTTATTAAACATGACGGAGCTCTTCAATGTTATTCCTGTTCGCAAAGGCCTATTTAAATACAGCATAATGCTTCAAGACAAGTTAAGCCAAAATTTTAAAAAGCAAATTTTACCTTTTAATTTTTTCATTGAAATTAAAATGTCTGGCAACCCATAATGGCATGTAATATTTAAAAAAATTGACATATTTATTAGCTAAATAAAACATAGCTCTTAATTTGCATTTTAAGTTAAAATATACAATGCCGCAAAACAAAACATAGCAAATTACAAATACAACTGTTTCTAGCATGAAACTAGTAGTTGACAACAAAGTTCTTGCAGCACACCATATTTTTATAGCTCTTGAATATCTTGAAAATCTCTTGAAATTTTATGTTTGCATATAAACAAGACGCACCAGATTCCAAACCACAATTTACAAGTGCAACTGGACAATTTGTCATTAGTCAAACTTCGTACAACACATTCTGTGGTGACATAAATTAAAATAGATGAGCGATTTTCCATTAGATTCCCTCCAGTTTACCTCCTTTAAAATATATCCTAAATTAAGAAGATCTGACCAACATACCAAGCTATTATCAACCAACAAGAACTACAAATAATGCCTTCATCAAATTGGGCCAAAAACAACAGCACTCCTAAAAGATGCATGAAGTTTTACCTTGCGTAGGTCATAGAGCTCCAGCTGGTACCTCTCACTGGCAGTGTGCTCGTTGATCCTCCTGACCTGCAGGCGGCAGCGCAGCCATTGCGGGGGCATGTCTGAGATAGTGTCATCCACCTCCAGGTAACGCAGCTGCCCCTCTTTACAAACACTTCCTGTGTCTTGCCTCCGTCTCACAGTTCTCAACAGATTCCATCGCTCCCATAGCACACCCTTCTGTGATGCGCGATGGGCAGGTACCTGTACAGTCTGGGGTGGGGTTTGAGTGGTGCACTCAATAGTCGGAGAGGATTCGCCCCCTTTGATCGAATCATCCCTTGGGGAACCACCTGAAGGTTCTTCAGATTGGGAGGATTTTTTAAAGAGCCGGCATACGCTTTTTCGAAGTCCTCTGACGGAAAAGCTGGTTACGTCACTACGGGAAGGGAAGGAAAACAAAGGGGGTGAATATCGTTCCGACCCGGTCCTCCGCTCCAGGTGTTCGTCTTCCTGGCTATGATGCCGCGTTCTGCGTGTAGTGTCTGGAGGAGAGCATCGCAGCAACTGCTCCTGTTCCCTAGGGACGCCGGCGGCATCTGGTTTAGGCGCCAACACGGCAACTAGCGGAGGCCCTACCGGCCGCACGGTCTCCCGGTAATCCAGCACCCCTGAGAAGGAAGTGATGCGTAAGCGGGCAGTCATGGGCAGCAAGGGAGGAGGCGGTGGTGGCCGCAGGGAGGGTTCTGCATCTTTAGCCACCTCACAGCTGAAGTGGTGCTGGAAGAGGGCGCTGAACTGCTTCGAGAAACTTTCCGGTGGGACCACATCCTGCACCGGCTGCTCTCTGACAAAGCGCCGGTAGTGCTGGGCAAGTTCTCGGGCCGTGGTGCTGGCATGCAACTCGCAGAACTCCCTCCATCCACAAGGAGGTGCTACGGACGGTGCAGTGCTCGTGGTCTGCTGGACAATGTTACCATTCATTGCAGTAACCAGCACAGCAGGGAATCACTGCGAACAACAGATAAACGACATTAAAAACTGCATTGATAAGCAACAAATTATGAGACGGTGCTAAATTGCTACTTGGGTTGTAGAGGGACAGAACATTTCCAGTAGGCTACATTTCTGGAAACTTTTCAAAAAGTTTGGAAACTTTACAGAAAATGTAGCTAAAATGTTCTGCCCTGTTGCAACCCCTGTTGGCATCAACTGAAGGATACTGTGTATTGCTGCGTTCACAATATAGCACTGCCTCAAGGTGTTCAAAGGATTACTCCACCCCAAAATTAAAATGTTGTCATTTATCAATTAGACTCTCCATAAACAGCATCCCAGATCCAGAAACGTAGCAAAAACACAGGCAAAACAGTGGATCAACCTCACTTTTGTGGTGCTATGAGAATACTTTTTTTGCGTAAATAAAACAAAAATAACATTGTTTACTCTTCTCCAGTGACTTGCGTCTTCTGCCATGCTCAAC
The DNA here is from genome assembly GCA_032357475.1 of Enteromius thamalakanensis. Lineage (NCBI taxonomy): Eukaryota > Metazoa > Chordata > Actinopteri > Cypriniformes > Cyprinidae > Enteromius > Enteromius thamalakanensis. The sequence continues at coordinate 335,779 of JAUCMT010000105.1, forward strand.
ACACTGTATGCACAAGCTTTAACGTTTTTGACGTAATCAGCAAGTTTACATCTAATCTGCGGCTGTTTGTGCCTAGAAGAAAGCGTAAACTTACGCAGTAAAATTCTCTAAAATAGCAAAAGACATAAGTCAAAGGAGAAGAACGGTAGAGTTAAATAATGTTATTTTTGTTTTCTTAGCTCAAAAACAAGTATTTTCTTATCGTCGCAAAACTGTAGTTGATCCACTGATGCCAAATTGACTTTTAACAGTGTTTTTACGACACTTCAGGACCTGGGATCATTTCAGTTGTATTGCTGTCTATAGAGGGACAGATGACTCGCTGATATCAGAAAAAATATATTAATTTGTGGTCCAAAGATAAACGAAGGTCTTATGGGTTTGGAACTACACGAGGGTGAGTAATTAATGACAGAATTTTCATTTTTGGGTGAACTAACCCTTTAACATTAAAAACTATTGTCAGGATTTACTAAAAACATGCAGTGAGAAATTAGTGCTTAAAAGCCTGGACACAGTCCTTTATATGGATGCCTTAATTGCATATATGCTAATGTAGGAGTTAACGTTATCAAGATAAAAACAGTTTTGAAAAACTAAATATGGTATAAGAGCATTTAAGTAAATCACGCAACATCATTTGCTAAGGTTTACTGCTATTTGAATTATTTACCACCCCAAAACAGCATGTCAGCGATTTAAGCATGTGTTGTTAGTAGCTTAAATGTAGCTTATTATCATTGGCTTTTTTTTATTTTATTTTCTCAAATCACCTGCAGAACTTTCTACATCCATCTGCACTTTTATGGGATTGCACTTTCACGTTAATTTGCCTTTTTGAGTCTTAAATGGTAGCCGTATAAATCCGTAAAACTGGCTTCGAACAAGTTGTGAATTTGACAATTTAGAGTCATGATGAATGTTTACGCGCATCTCACAAATGTGTGCATATTTATTCATATTCACAGTAGCGCTGGTGAAGTTTTCGGGGGATGACGTTTTTCACTTCTACATGCACTGTGCTGAAAGTTTCTTTCAGAACTGATCATTTTAATCAAAAATCTGTCTTTTGGAGAAACTACAGACTTCTCTTGATATATATGCAAAACTCCCTGAGGCCACACCACATATTATTCAATAATCTTCTCTCGTATACATCACAAAAACAAAAGATAAGATCTGTTGTTACTATTGCATTGCCTGATCAGCATCCTATCCTCGTTTTTAGTCAGAGTAAATTCCCAATGTTGTGTAATGTTTTCATGTCACGTAGTTTTGATGTTTTACCAAGTGTGAACAGTTCACCTCTTTGTTTACGCTGCGCATCTACTGACGCAGGAATCTGTGTACCGAAACTGTTCAATGAATCCAAATTTCTATGAACGCTAACAAAGCGTATCAGTTTAGCTCATCACCACATCTCTGACGGCATCTTGTGAACTCAGCTGGTACGATACAGATTCTTCACTTTTACTCACTCGCTCATTCAGCTCTCCAGTACAGGAAGAGTGTGACTAATATCGCAAAGGCTGCTTTATAACATGCCACAGGTCAAAGGCAGAAATATCTGTGAGGACATCTTTGATGTGCAGAGGAAGACTGAGGAAGTTGAAAGTGTCAAAGGTATCTGATACGAGTCACCGACGGGCCCGCGGTTCTCGATGCGGAATCAGCTCGTGAACGTGCGCAGTCCCTCCACACGTGGTGCTAAACCACCTTTGCAATCAGATCACAGTCGCCATTTGCAGCCAGGGGAAATTTTCGTTTGAGGCTCAGAAAATCCGCACATGGGTGCACCAGACGTGTTGCGACACAACTGGAACCAATCTCCCCATTCTCGTTCCCCACATCCTCATTTACCAGCGCGCGGCCCTCTCGGACGCCTGTGAACGTTTAACTCTGCGTGAGAAGCAAATGTGTTCTTAAAGTTCCGTTGGAAGCCCCGAAGCATGACAAAATGAAGGTTTAGTACATGAAGAAAGCCAATAGATCAGAAAAACCACAACAGTCATAGAGCAAAAAAAAAAAGAGGAGGGGACCATTCTAAAGATGGCTCTAAGTGCTCTTTGCTGTCTTATTGGGTGACAGGAAGTATTAACCTACACAGGGAGAGGAACACCCATCACACATATAGCTGTTTTCTTTGGTGTGCAAAGCTAATCTCTTTTAGACAAGATGACAAAAACTGTTCGCAAACATTTTTAAAATGTGTTGCTGGTTTGTCCACAAGGCTTCCTTGCTTAAAATAATGGTTTGCTCAAAAACGCAGGGGTCTTAAATCACAGTAGGATTCATTTTACAACAGTATATCCCACAAAAAACTCATTTTCTATGCAAATCAAACCAAAATCCTTTCCTATATTAAATAAGCATGTCGTAAAGCCAATTTTTTGGGTAATGCATTTTCTGCTTTAGGTGCCCAAACCAAAATACAAGATTACTAAGTGCTATTTACCCAAAATGCAACATGCAAGACGTTTGTTAACCCTATTGTCATTGTAAAGCAGCTTTTCTTTCATTTCTGTTTAAGGCATAAATATTTGAACACTTGTTTACTATTAACTATGACTTTTCCCTCAAAAAATTCTTAATTTTCTGCTTATTATATATATATATTATTTTCTATATATTATAGTTAGTAAAGTAGTTATTACGTTTAGGTACTGGGTAGGATTAGGGTTGTAGAATAAGGAATTAATCTGTACTTAATTAGCACTAATAAATGGCTAATTTTCTAGTAATATGCATGCTAATGAGCAACTAATAGGTGTAAACGTAAAATAAAGTATTAGTATTTGTAGGAAAAAAAACATAAACATTATTTGGCACTATTTATATTCCACGTTGTCATTGCTGATGTTCTTTTACCGAAAACAAATTCAACTTGTGTGTTCAACAAGATATGCAGTAATGCTCTGTTTTATCAACCAGCAAGACTTCCTGACTCAGACTAGCATCTAACCAGCCTGGACAGTTATAAGCTGATGTTTTCAGCAGAATGCATGACATGCGTGGTGTTTACAGCACGGGCCGTCTCGCGGAGCGCGTGTTCTCGCCTCGCGCACTCGTGCTGTTGTTCAGCGCACATGCCGTGTGACGTGGTCCCGCCCCTCGCGCTGGCCCCTGGGTGTTCGTTCTATCAGTGATCATCCAGCCCACTAATGACTCAGCAACCTCCAAACAGACTAACATCACTTCCTCTCTGGCCGTCTCTTTTCCCCTTCCTCATCCCTCACGTGCACGCAAGTTAAATTCCCGTTCTTGCAACAGCTCATCATTCTGCTTTTTTTTCATCCTCACAGGACTACTGCACTAATCGTTAAACCTCCACTTCATTGTTCTCATACTTTAAACCTATTTCCTGTTTCACGCCATTAGCTTAATCATTTCATGCACTACTCTTTTCCTCTCTCCATATACTTTTACTATCATAGTAATGCTCTTCCTGGGCTCAAATATATGTTTTACAACAGCATAATCCACAATATAGTTATTTTTACATCAAAATGGTTTATAAATTAATGAATCATGCGGTAAAGCCAAAACAAATGACCATTATTCAGAGCAAATGAGCAGGGCCATTCAAACACTGAATACACATTGCATCATTTACATATAATACAATGCATTTTTCTAGAACGCTGCATGATACGAAAGACACCGCAAATGGCACAAGATGCAAGTGCATTGCTCAAAGACGTCCCTGTAGCATGTTTACATAGAAAACAATGGAAAAGCAGTGAAGTGGAATCTATAAACATGTTCTGTTTGAATGGTCACTAAGCCTGGCAACATTAAACACATTGCGAGTCATCACCGTGATGCCATTGCTATGTGGTTGTTAAGGTTTTTAGTTATCGCTACAATATGCAGTTGTCGGGGTGTTGATAAGTAATTCTAATAATGTTGATAAATCTAATTATGCAATAACTACCACTTTCCATATCACTAAAAGTATCTGTTATATAAACTATTATTTAGGTGACATACTGATTATATAAAAAAAACCATGAATAAAATGAAGACTTGCGACTTTAATCTAATAACGTTATCGAGATTGACACCGTTTTTAAAATTATGATGGAAAAGTCATTTTTAATCAGTAATGAAAATTCGTTTTTTTCAAAAATCTGTAATTTTTTTATCCTCAGGCCCTCTAAGCGAAAATATTTTTGTACGTTTAACATATCATTGGCTAAACTGCTCAACTAACATTAACCATCTCAAGCACACACACCATTCAGAATCATCACTCAAGCTAATCACTTCTTCAGCTTGGTGGTGTAATTTCCGTGCTTTGTATTCCAATTCGACTTTAAGTCCATTCCATCTGCAGCCTCTAATTCCCCGGCCGAGGTCTTTGGAAGCTCGACGCACAGAGCCAGTTTCCTGTACTGTAGGGTCGTGATAATAAAAGCAGTGCCCAGATGATACCGAGTCTCAGAAACTGATTTCATACACGTAATTTTGCTGAATCAGAAAAATTGCAAACCTCACGTCTGCTTCCTCCTCATGACTCGACGAGAGTGTGCAAAAAAAAAAACGCTTGGCACAAACATGAGAGCTTAATAACGAGACACAAAAATAAAGAGTGCGGGAAGCAGACAGGCACTGGGCTTATTCACAGAGACAGGAAACCCTGCCTTAGTGACCACTTTCTTATACACACACACACACATGCTATTCACACGCAGATATGGACTTGACTTCTAGGTTTTAGGTGTGACAGGTCTGGTAGCTAAAGCAAAACTTAAAGTTGTTGAGGTGGGGTCGATATCACAGAATGAAATCACTAAAGGACAAGACCACATCTTTACATTTAAAATCTGGCTTTCAGTAATTCGGTGCAAACCATTTACTCAACTAATAACACCCCCTGACTTGTATGTAATGATATGAAGTAGCCTATATTTCCAATCTCACCATTAGAGCAATTGGTGTTGGCTTCACCTGTGCCTGTGCAACTAACCTAGCCATATTTATCAAGTGCAGCTACTATAAATGAAGAGAAATGAATGAAACTAAATGTGAGACATGTTGTCCTACTCAGCCCTCATGATGTGAGACGCTGAAGAACAGCAAGGCACAACTCAAGATGGCCAAAGTCACAAATCCAGTGTTGAAGGCCTACCTATGCCAGACCAATAAACATGTGTACAATGAACCACTATGGAATGAAAGCTGTATGTGATTTGTCTGTAGTAAAGCATAAAATATCATAATAAGTAATTCTACTTTGAAACGTGCGTTCCATGTTGGAATGTCAATGTTACGTACTGTAGCTTTAAGCTTATATTCAATGATTTTAAATAAAACAAACAATAGATTACATCCGAAAGACACACTTTTAAGATGCCTTCAATAAATGACTTTTCTTTGCCACAGTAAAGTCTGGGATTAAGATAAAAAACCCTCAGATTTTTCACAATATTGATGGGTGCAATTAATTATGATAAATTTGATTCATTTATCGGGCATACCATGCAAGCAATTCAAGTATTTTAAAAAAATTAAAAGAAGTCAACATGGGAGGAGCGCTTTGCAACAAGCCAAAGCAGCAGGATACGAAAAAGAAGGGGCTCTTGGGATTGTTTCCCCTTTGCCTCCATTGCGTATGTGTGCGTTCACGTCACATTTCCGGTGACCTAGCTGGCCAAGCGGTCCAGACATTGTTTATGCCCACCATTTCACCAGCATGCATTCTCACACAAGTTATGCTTAGAAACACAGAATATATATATATATATATATATATAAACAATATTATTAAAAACAAGCATTGTACAGCTTTTAATAAAATATAAGTGACTTTCCCCCATGCAAAAATCACAGTCACAATGCCAGGTGGTTACTATGGTTTTCTGGGTGGTTGCTTTTTGGCCCAAATCAAAACAGCCAGAAGTCTCTATTAAACTCTTAAGAATAGTAAAGAAGTTGCAGTAGCTTCGCGGTTAGTGCAACGACATTAAGTGACTTTGATTCCCAATCCCATCGAGAGTTCCTTTGCCAATCCTAGCAATCCTTTCCTGTCATCTCTCTACTGCCCTATATCAATAGAAGCCATAAAAACTCACGCATTTTTGCTTGTTTTCATATTTTCATATCCAAGCTGTAATTTTAATGCCTGAAAAGAAAAGAAAAAACACCATAATTATCTTAAGTTAACTTCTAACTTGTGTTGCATGAAAAACAACAACATCCAAGTGCTTGCACAAAGCCAGGTGAAATGAAAATAAAGTGCATGTTTATTATGATTATTACAGGTAGTGAAATGCGCTGTGATTTTTTAAGTATGTTTTTCATTACATTTTTCCAAAATCTTCAAAAATGTCCATCAATCAGATGACATCAATGCCTGCCGTTTTATTCTTAATTAAGAAAAAAATGTTTAAACAATAATTATCCAAAAAAATGCATTTGAATCATTCTTATGATTAGAATTTATTTCTAAAAAATAATTTTTTTTATCATTGTTACTGATAAATAAAAAATTGCCCAAAAAGCTCTCATTACGCTACAATAATAATGAATTTAATCTTTTAATTGGCACAAGTTTTGGATTTCTTTCAGGAGCTGATTGATCATAGGCCTCACTGGTCTGAGATTATTTTCATAAATCCAGCCCCTGGTCCATAAATAATAAAATATGGCTTCCATGTAGGTTCATCATCCTCCGTGTCAAAATCGGAATTCTGATTTTTAGAACTGATGTGAGGTCCGTAGCACAAAATTTAAACACACCCCTAATTCTAACTGAGAGCAACAGCACTAGAGATGCTTGCTTTAGCACAGAGCACTTATTATACACGCTTCGTGGGAGGCATTCCAAAGTGTGCCTTCAAATGAGCAAAAACACATTACAACACCTCAGTGGCACTCAGCGATGTCTGTGCATCTGCTAGACAAACTTTCAGCGCCTCCGAGCACACAATGACAGCATTCTTGACTCAACCGCAAACATGATACAAAGCTACCTTGTCATTTTCTTTCCTGCTGGCACAAGCCCATTCAATAGCCCTTCGTTCTCTCCCTGACACCAGCATGCACAGAAAACCAAACAAAACGCGCATAAACTGAGGCTTTGCGTCCCTTTTATGAGTCTGCACAGCCTGAGGAGGTTGATGAAAAGGAAGTGCATGTACACAATGCATGCACACACACACAAAAGAAACGAGCTAGTCTGAGCGTTTATATCTCCTTCGACCGTATCACACAGTCACATCGCGACACACTGTTCCTATGGGTGGAAGTCGAGGGGCCAGCGAGTGTGGGAACAAGGGGACTCTTACAGCTTGAGACGAACACATGATGCAAACGGAATCCCCTGCTCTATATGTGAACATGTGGCATCAGCACTTCTCTGAACTCGGCTGTATATTCAAAAGATCTAAGAAGGTTACAACGTACAGAGACACAGAAAACTCAAACTGTACTGATGCATGCTATAAATATCACACAGGGTGCAAACTTCTACACTACAATGTGTGTATCATTTTAATAACATCCATTAGAAAGCACAACAGTGCATGCTTTATATTTTTTAAGGAAGCTAAATGGCTTTCGTTGTCAAAAGGACACTAATATGCGCAAAATACAGTTTTGCGGGATGCTACAAATATTATTTTTTTAGGTGTACAGGCCATGTGTGGTAATCATGTCAATAAAATATACAAATTATTAATAATTGATTAAAAAAATTATTATACACCGCTTTACAAGATACAACTAATCAATGTGTTTGCCAATGTTTGTTTTGATTGTTGCGGTTACCTTATTGATATATAATGAACATTTAATATTGCATGCACACACACACCAAGCATAACAACTTATTTATTATTTATCAAACCTTTAATATCAATTCACGACTGCAAATATTCATGTTTCCAAATATCTGTTAACAAAAAACAATAAATACGTCAAAATTACAGTCAAACCACATAAACTAAGACCAGTTTACACTCAGTAGATGCTAACGTTACCCAAGTACCTCACAATTTACGATTTGTATTCCAGTTGCAAAGCCATAACATCTGCCTCACATAAACATCACAAACTGATACAGAGGCCCAGATGATGAAATCATATTTGGTGTGAACTCATTTGCATACACAAGTTAATAAGCCCATTTCCCATGTGCATGATGCAATTAAGCATATCTCACGTTATTATTATTATTACTGATAAAATGCATCATAAAAGCAGTAGCCTGATGGACAACGAAAAGCACATTTGACGTCTTTGCATGAACGTGGACGAACCCATTTCATGTGTATGCAAATAAGCTTGTCATATTAAATATATTTTTCATCATTTAAAAAATATAAACTTGAGCAGCATTTCCAGTCGCCTAAAAGCACATCTGCATGAAGTCATACACGTTCACGACTCTTTTCGCATGAGTACGCAAATGAGCTCGCTTTACACTATTATGAATAGTAATAAGAATAATAAAAATGTATATGGTTTAAACAAAAAAAAAAACACGTAATCACTGGTTTTATCGATCTCATTAAGAAACTTCTAAGCGGGCGTGAACTCGTGAGCACGTGCAGTTTATCTTTTTAATTTTAAAAATGATTTTGCCATGCTTTCTTTAATCGCCTATTCGAAATGACGCAAGTTCTAAGAATCCGTACGTAATTCACGTATCTTTCGGACCGAGCCAGACGCGCGCTGTGAAACTGCGTGATCCCTTTAAACTTTCTTCTGTCCCTCGCATGCGAGAGTCAAGTTAATTATAACTTTGCAATAAACTTTGCGAGGAAGTTAGGCACGAGCGCATAACCTCAACGATCAATGTATGAGTTACACGAAAGTATGAATGCACAAGCCCAGCTTTCATAATAATTACTGCGGTGTCATAACTGCCGGAGAGCAGAGACGGGAGACCCCCCCTCGACTCAAACTCTCACGTTCTGCGTTATCTGCGCTGACCAAGAAACGTTTGCCCCGAAAGAGTCCGGATTATATGTCACTCACAGTTAACCTTTTGCTGAATCCCGTTAAACACATTTACATGCTGCCAGAGTTAGCCGTGCTAAATATTAAACATGACTTGCCTGCCAGCCGTGATGTCCGTTACTTTCTCTGTCATGTTGGATGCGCGCAACAACAGCCCTGCGTAAACTTTCAGGCAGGAAAAAAAAACACACAAACTTTCCATGGACACAGCGACAACAAGCGACGACAAAATCCTTGATGTGGCTAGACAGCTGAGTTTCCGGCAAAATAAAAGCCCCATTTCGTGCGGCGTTCGTAACCTTATTAATTATTACCATCTCGATATATGAAAACCTATACATAATATGTATATAGTGTAATCATATATACACAACGCATAGATAATAACACGTTTTTGCCGTTCACTAAAATGTGAAAAGGCAGTCAGTTACTATTGGGTCATACACATTGCACATATAATAACTGTAAATTGCAAACAATAATTGGAAGCATAGCATTTAATATTATCGGACGCTATTTGACATATCTCAATTTAATGTAGATCCGTGTCTTTTATTTTGAAAACAGCCAAAGTTTAATACTTACTTTGTGGCTTCACGTGATAGATTTTGTAGTTTCCTTCGTCAAATGTGTGATGTCCAATAAAAGCGTGTTACTAGCTGTGAGATGGCATCTTTAGCGAAGTAAAAAAAAAACTTCCTTAGTAATACAATTCAACTCAAACCTTGATTACTTTCGTGTCTTTGAAAAGTTTACCTGCAAAGTGAAAGTGTATCTTTCATGATTTCTATTGTATTATGCACATTACAACATGTTAAAGAAATGTACAGGAAATGTGTCTACAGTAAGTTTGTGAAACCATCCATGTCACTGCGTGTCCACACAGACATTTCTAACTAATGCAATGACACAGGATCTGTGAATGAAACCTTCAATACTCAGTAATACTGAGCCATCTTGTGGTGAGATTGTGGGACATAACACTTCAATAAAACAAAATTTACACATAATTTATAAGGATGCTCATCTTTATTTGAAAACATTAAATGTACATTCTTGTTTCCTTCATATTTAATATCCTATCCAATGTAATTTTCAAAGGCGTTTTGACCAAACATTCAGACCTGGTTATTGCAATACAACCGTATTCAGCAAGAAGTTAAATTTATTGCAGTTGTTGTCATTTTACTACCAGTACATGGTTAATACACAAGCTGTTTATTCACATTCATCTCTTATTTGCTGATGTTTTCCTCTTTGCATTGTGGAATCGAACAGTGTTTTAGATGCAATCTGAAGGCACTGCGGTTGGCCTGCCACATATCCCATTTACTGTCACTATAGGTAAAATCTCCCCAAATATGATTATATGATTGCACACAATCTGTACCGCTAATATGCATTTACAAAAGCCATTAATAAGCTGTCTGGATATATTCTATAACATATTAAATGTTGGTCACAGTATGATGACTATGATTGGTCTGTTTTAAATGTCAAGGCAAAGCATTAACATGCTTATTGGCAAGAAGGATAATATATAAAGTATTACCCTAAAATTTAATAACTGTGTATTAATTTCCATCAATGGAAGATTACATGTTAGCTGGCTAGTTAGACAAGTCCATTGTCTGAGATACTATTACATACTTTAAAGTTAGAAATCATTTTGGCAATTATGTTTTTTGGCAAGTTGGACTGTAAATTATAAATTAAATAAAAAAAATCTTGGGATACATCTAACTTTTTGTGCTGTTAAGTAAATAGTTTTTCTGCTACTTTATATTGTAAAATGATTACAAATCGCCATAGACCAGCTTTGGCATGGTAATACTTAACATTCAAGTGTCTGTGAATCTAAAAACAGGGATCTGGTACCACTTTTCTTTTTTTATCAAAGCAAACATTGTGAAAAAGGAAACTCATGTTATTATGCAAGTAAGACCTCAATGTAAAAAAAAAAACAAGACAAGAAAGGAAATGTCAAGATACTTAAAAATGAGGTTCTAGGGAGAGGAAAAAAATAAACTAAAAATTTGCTAAATTAATCCAAATGTGAAACTTCGCAGGAATAGTTCATCCAAAAAAAGAAAACAGCATCATCATTTTTTTACAACGGAGACTGTCAAAAAATAACAAAGCACCATAGATGTAGTCCATGCACCAAATCTAAGTATTGTAAAGTCATAAATGTTTGCGTCCCAATTTAAAATCTCTAAATCTTGCATCAAGGTGCACCAAGACACATCATGCAAGTTTTAAGTTCAACAAGATACGAGACCCAATGTCTGACATAATAACGTCAAACCTTGAGAAACATGGAAAAACATAAATTTTAAGCGTTTCCTAACTCAAAACTGTTAGTGTATATCGGTTGTAACAGACTAGCTTTATCATACTTTAATATGGTGCTTTTTGGTCATTTTTTTAACCTGGACGTGTCGTCTTAGGTGGCCCGACGGTGAGTACATTTTCAGCATTTTTTTAAACACTGCAGATGCTTTAAAAATACAGCTCTGTTCCTTTCAAACGCTTTAGCAAAAAAAATGTAGCTAAATACTGCCGTTTACTTGGTTATAAGATTTACTGTGCCTTCCTGTGTTTAAAAACTTTTTAAACTAGATTTTCCAGAAGGGTTTGGAAAGACATGAGGGAGTGATTCAATGACAAAGTTCCTTGGTCTTGTTTAGCGAAATAAAACAATTCAGTAACAGTGAACGAGTGATTATCTTTCTAATGCTCTCTTTGTTTTTAATTGAATTTGACCGATTGCGTCTTTTACCGAGATAGGGCTGGGCATTATATCACACGATATATTCATGTGCAACTCATCAGTAAAGACAGTTTTCAAATGGAGCTGCAGTTAATACACAGAACCGTAGATCACTGACAAGCTACGCAATGTCACGTCCAGTTTCACAGGTGATTCATTAACGCGATATTGCGTAGCTTGTCAGTGCTGCTTCATTTGAAAACAGGTGATGGAGATTTATTGCCAATCAAAGAACCGTCTTTACCGACGAGATGCGCATGAGTCCATCATGCTGTATATTGCCCAGCCCTAAAGCGAGATTGCAGTAAGCGGATGCATATTTCGAGTCTCTTGCAGATTTCATTCACTGGCTCTGCAGCCATTCTATTCTCAGTTCAGCCACCTCTTTGCCGTACCAGTCGTGTAGTTTGGAGAAGCAGCCTGTGCCCGGTGAAACGGGGCTCTCGAGTGACCCGCCGTTGGTCTTCCTCCGTGGAGGTACTGGAGGAGGTTTGACTCCATCCCCCCTGCTGCTACAGTCCCCTTCCCAGGCGCAGCCCTCGCTGACACCGTTTGGCACGATGGTGGGTTTACTCCAAGACACCCCATTTTCTCTGCTAGGCACCCCTTCCTGCGAAGGCCCCATAATGGCGGTTGAGGGTTGGAAGCTTGCTGCTCCTTGAACTTGCAGCTGGTGCTTCTTCGGCTTGCTTTTGGCTTGTGAAGATCTGGCTTCTTCTTGTACTTCCTCCAGCTGCCTCTCCAGCTCTTTCACGACCAGCCGCATGTAGTCGAAACTCGCCCGCGACAGAGCCTTGACCCACGATTCCATAGCGGCCTGGTTCTCCGCGGCCATCTTGTAGAGCCTGGCTTTGACACAGTCGAATTTAATGGCGAAGGCGAACTCTTCGGATTCAGACTCGCAGAGCTCCACCGTACAGCCTTCCAGGACGATGACGCCAATAGGCTCTCGGCTTTCCCTCTCCTCGAAGTAGAACAGCATGTTGCCCTTCAGAATGAACCAGCGGCGGTGATAAGCCGTGTTTCGTTCCCCTTTCTTAAAGAGGAAACCTGTCTTGTCTGGAGGAGAGTTGCATGTGGCATAATGCGCCACGCTTCTCTCATTTAATTTCATAATTCTGAAACAGAAATCAATAAACATGACACAGGAAATACATTTACAGCGAATATTTGAGATATACTGATAATATGTAACTTGGTTTTAACCCAAACTCACATTTGTCATATTGGTACAGTATGGCCACGTATCAAACGGGGTTTAGCTTAAGCCAGGACTAGGTATTAGTTAAATTGAGATATTTAAGCAACTTTTACAAAAATTGCCTTATAAGAAAGGTGAGCATCTTGACAACGAACAACGACACTGACATGTTTTAAGATATGTCAGAGCAAGATATTTTCATCTGAGACACCTCAAACATGCTATTTAGTCTGGGACTAGCTTTAGCCTTGTCTGTGACAGTATCAGTATCAGTTATCAGACAATGCGTGATGTTGTAATTATACAATATGATGTTTTTAGATAAATTTTGCAATCATTTAACTTGTCGATATGAGAAAATTTCAAAGATGTTCGCATAACATCTCTGAATTAAATGTAATAATCAAAATGTATAAATTCAAACAGTGAGTTTCTGTGAATCTATACAAAAGGATTCAACAATAAATGTAGGTCAACATTTAACAGTGTTAAAATAGTCTACTTTCCTAAATACTTTAGTAAAAATATAAATATATATATATATATTTTTTTTACATTGGTTTTATTGTGTTTTAATTACTACAACATCTTGAATCTATTTGCCTATAAAGGCTTTTTTATTTATAATTATAGTTTTTACTACTATTGAATGAAAACAACATGCCATTTCTGAACAAATACATAAATATTAAGAACTATATTAAATATTGCCATAAAAATGTACATACACTACCTTGCAAAGTCTTTTATGCTCATTATTTATTTTATCGAAAATACAGTAAGAACCGTATTTGAAAATGTTATTACAATTTAATTTAGAGCATCTTTTTTCAAATCGAATCCCTTTTAAAATATAATTTATTGCTGTGATGGCAAAGGTGGTGTTGCAGGGAGAATGTGTTTTTGTTGGTTGGCCAACCAAGAAGTTACCATTAATTACTCTGGTTTTTTTGACAAAACCCAACAGAATTTTTAAGTATAAACACTCAGAACATCAAAACACACACATTTCTTGAATGTGTGTAAACCACAGACATATTTAAGGCATTCTACCTCCCCCAACAAAGAAATAAAGTCTTCTGCACTATAGAACCATGCTAAAACATTAACTAGTTCCTGGGTTTTGGCCTACAAAAATATGTCATCCTTTGAGCACTCTATTACGCCAGTCTTAAATGTCACGTAATCCCTCAGAAATTGTTTTATTGTTGCTCGAGAAACTAATCAAGAACACTTTTCATTGTTATCAAATAGTTTCAGAGAATCATTTTAGGATACTTTAAAGAATAGAAAGCATTGATTAGAAACAGAAATCTTTAGCAACATTATAAAAGTCACTGTTACTTTTGATCAATTTAACACACACACTTTATTTTAACACATACTTAAATAAAATTATTAATTTCTTACAAAATCTTACCAACCCCAAAACTTCAAACCATAGCGCAGATGTAAATTCACCTTTCTTTCAAAGCTCTTCGGTGAACCCTTCACGTGCGGCCTTCCTCCAACAGTTCATCAAAACACCAGCACTTGCTGAACATCTCCATCCCATTCCTGATCTAAAAAAAGAGCCACACACAGTCAATGACTGAGATGTCATATACATCGGAACATCTTACTTCACACATCTGACCTCGTTTAAAACACACAAATTCCTCTTTCTTAAAACAAGTGACAGAAATAAAAGTCTGTGGAAGTGACTAAACAATACATGAATCAGACACAGCGTCAAAACTATGTGAACAAAAACGTACAAATCAGCATTTTGGGTGTCACATTGTATTTGCACTGGAAGCTCCAGTCACCAGGAAAAATTCCTCACGCTGTAAATATAATATATAAATATCAAATACATTACTGACTTTTCCTAGCCTGAAAGTAACTAAAACACTATTCCCATGCTTTAGATGGCTATGAAAAGACACTATGTTATTGCCATCTAATATTATGACTTTACCATGGTATTTTCTGGTAGTACCACAGTATTCTAAGAAGGAATAACCTTGCATCTAATGTCATGATACAGCAGCATATCAAAGAACCACAGTGTTAGCCTTTGATATCCGATCACTTTTTTTATCTTTAATTTGCATGTAGAAAAAAGGAACCAATAAGCACCGTGGCAGTATCATGTTTCCTATATGTTCTGTGGCATTAAAAACTGCTCTTGGAATTAGTTTTAAGTTTGTTGTAAACACCGTGATACACGAACTTCAGTATTATCGTGCACGTTAAAATAGCATCCGAGACTGGTCCATGGTACCCTCACAGTAAAAACACCGCGATAGTGACACAACCAGCCATTAGAGAGACTACTGTGAAAGTTTTAGTGATCCACATCCACATTTTATACCAACGTGCGTTCACAAATAAACACATATACACTATATTTCAAGTGAGCATCAGAATGCTGGAGATATATGCAGTAAGGTCACATTCAACAACATACAAGAAGCTAATTAAACATAATAAAACGCATTTACACCAGTGAAGTAAGAAAGGCATGCATAATAAGTACAACGTGTAGAGAAAAGCCAACGTGTCTGAATAATAGTGTTTGTAAGTTAATGCTCGAGAGCAGTTTGCTTGATACCATCAAACCTAGCCTTGTTTCTCGCGTACAACTGCTAAAGCCGTGTTACAAAGATAGAGAAACTCGTTAAGAGGAAGGTTTAAGAGATCTAGTACGTCGTTTCGAGATTATATCGATGTTTAACCTGCCTTTTCGGACGCCAGCAGACAGTTTTCCTCCCTTCATTCTTCCTTTCCTGACTGATGATCACGTGACGCTGCAGGAATCTCTCTAGTAACAGCAGAGCTGCGCGCGCGCGCGCTCATGTGTGCATGCACTCATACAATGGGTTATTATAAAGATCACAATAATGAGTCTCACGTCCTTTTCATAAACTGAAACTGACGTTTAAGAGCGAATACGTGACGTTTAATATATATATGTGCATTTAGACTACATTAAGTACATTTGGTCGTAATAACAGAAAAACATACTACAGAGATGGTAATACTATGGGGGTAAATAGGCTATTTTATGGTATTTCGGTACTCCATGGTATAACCTTGAAATGCCAAGTTCGTATTAGTTATAACAGGCTACTGTACTTTGAAATGCAGCTTGCCATTTAAATATACACGACTGCACGACCGTGGTTTTAAGACCATGAGAGAGGTTTTTCAATATTTTAGAGCCCAACACACAAATTAATACATCATCTATTTCTTTGGACTTCAGTGACCGAGTCCACAGCCAAACCCAAGTCAAACAATCAAAGTAAGATTTGTAGTAGCATAAAAATAATAATGTTTTTCTATTTTTTATATTTATATTATGCTGAGAGATAGGTTGATGAGACAGACAGATAGACAGAATAATATATACTTTACTCAGATATAGGAAAATAAAACAATAAGTACATCACATTAACAGCTAAATTTGTATTTATTATGGAAAATAAGAAAGAAGATGAAAGAAAACAAGTCTTCCTTAGTCCCCAATATATTACTATACATACAGTATCTACTCTGCTTATGTAATGTACATGAAGGACACAGGGAGTAAAAAGGTTTGAATTAAAGACTGTTATTGAGTACTAAATGATAAAAAAAGGTACATTGAATTTCACTTGAAACAAAACCACACTCAAAGTATCACACATTCATGACATGCACAGACATGCGCTCTTGGTCTCTAAATATGTAGTGAAAAGCAAACTCTGATCAGTAATAACAGAAATTGCCTCAGGCTCACTTCAGCAAAGGCTTCTGGGAGATTGAGTTTTAGTGGTCGCCCTTCTCCTAACCTTTCCAACCACCAACATTCAATTGTAAATCCCAGTGCTATTGAAAGACTCTTCAAAAGTCCTGCATAGCCAAACCTTTCAGCAGCCAAACAATAAAACTTCTCTTGTACATTTGAAGACAATTTCTGAAATACAGTAAACACAAACTACAGGAAAGGAATGTAGAAACTAGTACACACTAATGAAAACAGATGGAAATATCAGATCTCAGTTACATCATAGTACACCAAATGTTATTGTTATTCATTTTTTTTGGGTGCAACACTCATTCACAACCTTTTGCTAAAAACATAAAATGACATTAATAAAAAATTAAAGTGGATTAAAGTAAGAGAAAAATGTGCTTTTAAAAAATTGTACACTTACATACATATTCCCCCATAATCATGTGCCTTCTACAGAGATCAAAGATAAAATGGATCTCTACAATATTAATATTTGGTCCTGTATGTCCACGGACTTAATTCATTTAGATACAACGACGCAACTGTAAGACAGCATGCCAGAAACAACAAAGTATAGTGTTTTCCTTTGCAACTGAGCTGTGGTGGTGAAATATTGATATTTGTGCTGGATTTTAAAGGAATACTTCATCCTGAAATAAAAAAATTGCTGAAAAAGTACTCACTTTCAGACCATACGAGATGTTGCTCAATTGTTTTTTTCATAAGAACAGATTTAGGTATATTTAGCATTCACTTGCTTACCAACGGATGCTCTACAGTGAATGGGTGCCGTCAGAATGAGAGTCCAAACGGCTGATAAACACATCACAATATTCCACATGACTCCAGTCCATCAGTTAACATGTTCTGAAGCAAAAAGCTGTGTTTTTGGTCAATTGAATTCTCTATCCATAATATTGCTTTTTCTGTGGATTATTGTGGTGTTTTTATCAGCTGTTAGGCACCCATTCACTGCAGAGGATCCATTGCGGAGCAAGTGATTTCCCCAAATCTGTTCTGATAAAGAAAATCTACATTTTGGATGGTCGGAGGGTAAGTTAATGTTTACCAAATTAAAATTTTTGGATGAACTCCTATAAAGCCGACATGAAATGGCATTAACAACCCATTTTACTTCTATGATTGGACATCTGCATGTGGAGGCTGAAGGTCAAATTCACCCCAAGAACATTTTGACATATCTGAATGGAAATGAACAAGAACCAAGTTCTTCTATTATGATGAAACACTCGATAACAAACACGGTCTTCTTTGGAAACATGCATGGATGAATCACGGTCCATTGGTCTGTTCTGACTGTTGACTTTAAAGTGGCCTATTAAAAGCTGGGGGTAGAAACAGTGCATTTAATTGCACGTCAGTCCATTGTTGGCTCTATAACCCTCTCCTTTCTCTTCTGAAAGGGGTTTTAATCTAACTACAACAGTAGTTCTGCTAGATCCAGACAGAGCAGGTCTCTGACCCGGCTATATCCATAGAACCTGTAAAAACATTCATAATTAGAGAGCAAAACAACACTTAATATCATAAGACACAATAATTCCAGTGTGGGGGTAAATAAGAAACAAAAATAGACAAAAACAAAATAAAAACCAAAGACAGCAGTGCTTAACGATACACAACCACAGTTTTATCAAACACAACATTCGTCCAGTTGGTTCTTTCTGCCTAGAATATACAGTAGGCTCAAGAGTCACCGTTGGAAAAGGACAGGCAGAAATACCATATGATTAAGAAATAAAAAAGGGAAAGAACAATACAGTCCAAAAAAACCCTCAAGTGTCTATGGACTGGAAAAAAAGCTCTCAGGGTCCCAATGGAGATGAATATGTGTGTGGATAAATGAATGAATGAATGCCTTTTGTGAAATCTCATCATCTCTAGCTCTCTTCTCCATAGGATTTCTATCGCTCAAATGACGCTACATTGTGGCTATAATGTTCCTGCTCTACTTCAGCGACTGGCGAGCAGTCAGAAGACTTGTATAACAGTTTTCCTCCAGGTTATTTTAGTAGAGCAGGTGTCGGTCATGAGTGGGGCGCAAACGTTCGCAGGGCCTGATACAATCTGTGAAAAGTGGGCCGGTCTGCGATGTCACGACTCCAGCAACGCATCATCAGCTCGAACAGAGAGGATGGACAGAGCGGTGGGGCGGAGAGAAAGATCTAGGGAGAAAGAGAGAGAAAAGCAAGTCATAAAACATCCATTTAAATGATGCAACAGTTCATGCGAAGGTTGAGACCGTGCATGCATTTAGTCTCATCATAGTTTAGCAGAAAAAAAAATTCACCACTTTGCTTTGGATGTCACTTCAGTTCAGTTCACATTCATTTAGATGAATTCACTTTTCACTTCATTTCAGTTTTAAAAAGAATCCAATATGTTCATCGAACAAACATATAATTCATTTTTACTTAATGATAATACAAATTAAGCAACTCAAAGAAAAAAATGCAAAAGTTTGTATTGTGTAAAATAATGCTCCTAATTTGCTGCTTATTAATAGTTGCCAAAGTAGTTTGTAGTATTGGGCATAGCAGAGATGCAGAATGGGGTTAAAATATGCGCTTTGTGAGTAATAAACAGCCAATATGTTAATATTAGGTAAGCTAATAAACTAGTTAATTGTGAGGACTGTTCCCCATACTAAAGTGTCAAATAATATTCTGCATAAAGTGGGACTTTTAATTTTAAACTGCACCAAAACCACTGGGAGTCTAATTTTGAAACTCCACTTCAGCTCCTCATCCTATCAGCCTTTTAAAGTTTACTTTTACTTCATTGAAAGATAAGCTTCAAAAAGTATCATTCGCTCACTTCAAATCAAATACAAAATCAAAATGAAGCTGTACCTGTCTCCCCTGGTTTCTGAAGAATTCGCCGGTGTTCTCTATGACCTGTTCATCAGACAGCAGGCTGTAGGGCTGCTCCTTACATAGAGTGAAGATCTCCCACAGAGTTACTCCAAATGCCCACACATCACTAGCTGTTGTGAACTTCCCCTAATAAAACACACACTCATGTAACACATAATGCACTGATTCAAAGGAACGGAGCCACTGGAGCCTTAATTACAACATCAGTTCATTTTGTTTTATAAAAGTCTCACTTAATGGATTAAAAATACAGTAATATGCAATAATGGTTTTCTATTTGAATATACAGGGTGGGCCATTTATATGGATACACCTTAATAAAATGGGAATGGTTGGTGATATTAACTTCCTGTTTGTGG
>JAUCMT010000105.1:398452-418385 GCA_032357475.1 Enteromius thamalakanensis
ACAATTTAATTAATTTATTAATTTAATATTTATAAGTCAATCATTTATTATAAAATTTTGACTTTTGATTTTACTTTTATTTACAGTTTTTTTATTTTTATTAATTAAAAGTTTAAACATTGCTATTTGTAATTTTTTATTTCAGTTTTAATTTGTTAATTAGTTTTTTTATTTTTAATTGCATTTTTTGCTTTAACTTAAATTTATTTCAGTTAGTTGGCATGACAAAATATATAATTTTCATTTAGCTTTTTTTCCATCTAATTCATTTTATTTTATGTAACAAATTTCGTAAATATTTTTTGTTTTAATTAATAGCAATATATATAATTCTCAATAATAAATATCAACAATACAGACTTTTACGTTAATGACTAGCAGCTGGAATCATTCACACACTAGTCTCATCATAATGACACAGTGACAGTCATCAGATAGAGGAGGGGCAGACAGATTTAATAGGAAACCTGTCGTTTCCATCACAGATGCCCCAGGGAAGTCAGATCATGTGTGTTTACAGAAGAAAGAATGTGTGTACGTGTTTAGAGAGGGATTTCTGATGAGATCGATGTTTATGTGGCACAATTGAATAAAAATAGCTAGCTGGTAGATTAGATAGCACTTAAAATAAAACATAAGGCTGTGTGTTTGGTATTTAAAAATGAAAGATGTGCACCTTGATGTCAGTGAGCTGATTTGTGTAGAAGTGTAAGTAAAAGTAAAGTGTCATTCTGACCCGTGGTTATAAACAGGTCTGTACAGTGTACTGTTCTTTTTTTAAATGTTACGATTTATTTTTAGATTTTATCTGTAATTGTAGGTACCTACAGCTAGGAAAGTTGCAAGGGCATGAAAACTGAAAGCCTAATACTTCTTTTCCTACTTTAGAATTCATACACAAATTCATTCTTTACTATAGATTAACTTTACTGATTCAAAATTGACGTAAAAAATACGTAAAAATGACGTAAATTCATATTTATACAGTATGTACCCCATATATTACTTTAATGAGCTGTTATTAGTCCTGTCCCACCTGCAGCACAACGCAGGTATGATGGGGCTTAACTACCTCACATCAAATAAATGTCATAATCTATTAAAACATTTATTTCATACACAATCCCTTTAATTTGTTTTTACCACGGTTTACCTAAAGTAACCGTGTTTTGTGAATGTATAATCACGGTTAATTTTCATAATGGATATTTTAATAGGTTATTATTTTATAATGTTTTTATCAGTGCATTTTAAGGCACTTCAGTGGATCTTTAATGTTCAATAGCTGGAGGTGTTTTTATACTTTTATTTATACTGTTGTTTTTGTAGTTATAATCTTTTTTTTAGCTATTTGTCATTTGTCATCAAAATGAATTTTATTTTAACTGTTAAATGCTGTAAAAATGCTATAGTAAGGGAAAAACTGTAAAACATATAACAGGACATTTAATGTAATTTTACAGTAAAATGTTGTTAATTGTACAATATGTGTCAATATGGTAAAGGTACAAAACAGATTTTGATATCAGTGTGCATGGTTGAATTTACTGGTTTACATTCAAAATGTCTTGTTTGTAAATTGCATTTTTATTCTGTAAAATGTACAGTTTTTAACATTGGCAGTAAATGTGTTTTTTTGTTTCTTACTAAATTATTTTGACAACCACAAATGCCAGTGTGCTTTTACAGTATGTATGAAATATACAGAACTATACTTTTAATAAAATATGGTGTGTGTTTTTTTAATGCTACTCAAGAGAAAAAAATGATGTAACCTGTTTTATTCTGCTGTTATCATTTTTATTTATCTTCTCCGCCAATTTCTGCAGTTTATTTTCTTTATGGCTTAATAATCCTAAGATAAACTTTATTGTCAAGTCAAGTAACTTTTATTTATATAGCGCTTTTAACAATACAGATTGTAGCAAAGCACTGAACATTATCAAATAGAACAACAGAGTAATGGTAATGTATTATGATCGGTCTCTGTAGTCAAGACGACAGTAATCACTGGAAATCAGGTGTCCCCAATTATTGTGTGTGTACATAGTGTGAACAAAATAATAAAAGGCTATTTAAAAAAAACACATTACACAAATAGCATGAAAAAAGTAGCCTACCTTCAATCTTAAATTTACAAATAGCATGAGACAGATTGTCAGAGGTTTTTTTGTTTTATACATTTTTCTGTCAGGCTATAGGACACATTGATTCGTCAACTACCAATTTCTTTTTAAAAAAATTAATTGAACACAAAGAAAACAGTCACAAAGAAATATGCAAGTATATATTTATTTGGTTAACGATGCATGTCTTTGTAACAGTGGTAGTTATTTTTAAGCAGACAAAGGAGGTCTCAACACATCTAGACGGAGAACAGACAATTTACATCATCACACAGCCATTTTTATTTAAATTTTTTTTACCCATTATGAATATCTCCCGGAACATGTTCAATCGCACACATAGCATTACACATATTTTACAGTCAATGACAGAAGAATTCCCAGACACACACGACTGATTTTCAGTGCTGTAGAGCTTTTAGAGCAGTGTGTGAGACAGTTTTTCTCCGTGATTCATCACTTTCCTCTACGCTGAAGTGACGCGCGTGCGTAACAGGTTACAGTCAGAGCATCGTCCCGAGCGCAGCGCTTCAATGAGCTTCAAATCCAGTCCAGTTCAGACGAGCTCATTCTGTCCCGCCGCTCGTTTCTGCATAAGGGCCTGTTTTTTTTCTTTTTCCCGCTTGTGTGTGTAAGCGTCTGCACACACACTCTTGTGGCCAAGCGCGGCTGGAAAAGCCCACTCAGCGAATAGCCTGAACCCTGCAGCCCGCCGAGCTTGCGTCCTGTACAGCTCAGCATGCGCGCTTGCGTTCACATACTGCTGTTGCATTTGGCAGGAGAAACTCAGAAACTATTTTTTTTCCTCATTTCCCAGTACAAGTTGCATGACTGTTCGATTCCCCTACACTCAGTCACGTCTGCCTCTAAAGGTGACTGGCTGAAGGGATTCTCCTGAAGCTTCAAGCTTTGATCGTCCTGGGTCTGCGGTCGGTCTGGGACGCCCTGACTGTCGCAGAGCCCTTCTTCCATGTAAATTTGGATGAAAAGCAGAGCGGAAAGCAAAAGCAGCCAGCGTCTGGCTGGATCTGACTCCTCTTTTGGCTTGATCTTTCTCAGGCCTGGAGGGTAAAGGACCCGTCGAGCACGAGGTCTTTGGGGTCGCTTTTCTCCATCTCCAAGTCTTTTCAGACCAGAATCAGGATGTT
Source organism: Enteromius thamalakanensis (assembly GCA_032357475.1). Classification (NCBI taxonomy): domain Eukaryota; kingdom Metazoa; phylum Chordata; class Actinopteri; order Cypriniformes; family Cyprinidae; genus Enteromius; species Enteromius thamalakanensis. The sequence goes on from JAUCMT010000105.1 coordinate 401,727, forward strand.
TTGAGCATGCAGAGCACATCTTTGTTGGTGTTCTCTTCTTGTTTTTCTTGAAAAGGTCTCAGCTTTGCCTCAATTTTTCTTTCTTCTCAGCTTATTTCATTGCTCTTTTTATATATATGCACTTGGGATGGGTGTAACCTGCACACCTGAGGTTTCTGGGCCCGCCTTGTGTGCGGTTGATTGGTTCCTTGGGTTATTTTTAGAGATGCACTGTTTATCTTTGCGACCTTCCCTCCACCTTTAACTGGAAAAGCCTTCATGCTCTATGACATGCCTTGCATACTTGCTAATTTTCTGTTTAATTTGTAACAACCATTAAACTATTTACGCATGTTGCTTCAGATCCTGATTAATATCACAATATAACATTTTTGTGGCTTTTCAAATTAGTTTGTTTTCAGGAATGCCTTTGGTTTACCACCCCGAGGGAACAAACACGATCCATGCATACTGTCTCAACAATTCTGGTTTCAGTAAAAGTTAAGAGGTTCTGCATCCTCTTTTTGCATTATCATGATGCAAGCTGAAAATTGAAGTTCCTCGTTGCTTGCATCTCTGTGCTAAACACATTTCTTACTTTTTTTTTTTGAGAAGTGCAACAATGAGACAGCCAGGCGGGACCTAGTACATCAAGATCAGAACATCACGCTTAGATCTGCACAAATCGGTTATGTAATATTTCATGATGTGACAATTAAATGTCAGTGTGACCAAAGCTATAATCAACTTCAATAGTAGTGAAATATAGCCTAATAATATTATATATTTAATATAGGCCTATATATAATTTTGAAATAATAAAAAATATGTATGAATACACGTGCACACACATACACACAAATATGTAAATGTTTCTTATGTGTGTGTATTTATATAATAAATATAACAACTTTCATTTTGCATTTAATTGCAATTAATCATGATGAATCTATTTGTATTATAAAATTTATAAAGATATAATTTAAGTAATAATAATTTGATGGCTCAAAAAATATATAAGCACTAGGGAAATTCAGCTTTTTTTCCTTCCTAAATAAAAATAATAATTTCCTCTAAAAAAATCATACTGATCCCAAACTGTAATGCATATTTCCAATAACTCAAAGTGAAAGAGTGATACATGAAGTGAAACAGGATCCACATCTCCTGCCAGTGTTGTTCTGAGTAGATTGAAGACAATTCTTAGAAAATGTTGTTTAAAATTCTCAGTGATAATATTACAAGTTTCTAAATGGTAGTGAGTGGCCTGAGGCACAACGAAAGCAGACAGAACATCATGGGCGTTTCTGAGATCTCAGGGAACACCTGAAGGAGAATGTTTCGTTTTTACATTCCACACTAGGACATAAAGACACTGGCCTTCAAAGAACTCCTCATAGATGCTCATTTGTTCTTCTGTTGCCAAGGAGACAATCCACTCACCTGCGGAATCTATGAGTGTTTGGTTAATATTAAACAGAGCTAGAAGAAAAGCCAGGCTCCTACACAAAATCGTGCAGAGGGCACTGATGACTGATAGTCAGAGATTACAGGCTCTTTGAACTTTAGAAGAGTCCTTATAATCACCACCCACACAAACATCCAAAGTGTGCAATTAGTGTTTACCCAGATGTATTTTTTGTGTGAGTGATGGGGTCACCTTACCTTTTAGATGATGCCGTAGTTGTGAATGATTTCCATGCGTGACCGGCTGTTTGTGGAGGCGTGTTTATTTAGCAGCTGCTGCATCACTCACAGATGAACTTTCACACAGGTCATCTACTGCTACCACAAACTACCTTTAGGATCTTCTCTGAGATGGACTCAGAATAGTCTTATTATAACCCCTGATAATGCTTTTATAGCTAAAATAAAGATTATGAAATGCAGATTCAAAGACCTCGAACTGTTTACAATAAAAATAGTCCATAAAAATAATGCACAATGTACTGTATTAACATGCTTGAATTTTTGAATGAATGTTTTGTATATATTTAAGATTTCAAACAACTTTGCATTTTGTTTTTTTAAGGTTAGTGGTAATTAAATTCAAGTCATAACATTTATACATTTTAATTTTTCTTTCATGCCAAAAAGTATATTAAAAGGATATTAATTAAAGATCATTTTTCATAATAACCCCAAGATGTTTAGTACATTTTATACCATAAATATATCAAAGTGGAATTTGTGATTAGTAATATTCATTGCCAAGAGCTTAATTTGGACAATTTTAAAGGCGATATTCTTAATATTTAGATTTTTTTGCACCATCACATTCCAGAGTTTCATATTGTATCTTGGCCAAATAATGTCCTCTCCTATAAAAAAACATATTAATTTAGAATTAAACTTTTTTTAAAAACTGACCTTTAGGACATAAAAATATTAATTTATGTATTATAAATGAAATATTTATCATTTATAATGACTCATTTATATATTTTAAAGGGATAGTTAACCCAAAAATAAAAATGATCCTTTGCAGCATCTTAGGTAAATGTGATTTTTTTTCCAGATGAATCCAGTAGAAGTTACAATAAAAATGGTCCAGACCCCTCCAAGCCTTTGAATGAGTTTAAATGATAGCCATTACACTGAAGATGTGAAATAACGTGCACATATTCGTAAAAAAACAACCCGTCACACGGCTCCAGGGGTAAATAAAGTCCTCCTGTAGCAAATACATGCCTTTTTTGTATTATAAAAATCCATATTTCAAACTTAATAAGCACTTTTCTCTTACATCTGCTGTCCCGGCAGATGTATGCATCGCAAACTCCTCCTACATTTTTCTTTACACAACCTTTTGTTTGTGCTTCTTATTCAAGACAAGCGTTTTGTTTTGTTCTCTCTCCACGCTCATCTCTAATCACTAATCACGTAGACATCCTACGTCATTTGCTGGGACTGCTTCCGGTTTCAGTCCGCAGACATGAGAGAAAAGTGTTTATTAAGTTTGAAATATGGATATTTATCATACAAAACATGTATTTTTTACAGGAGGACCTTCACATCTTTTGAAGTGTAGTAGCTATCACCCACTTCAACCCATTCAAAGGCTTTTTGGGATTTTGGGATGAACTATCCCTTTAAAGCTCATTTTGCGGTACTGACAAGCACAACAGTTTGATTATGGTACATAGTCTTATAAACACCCTTCTTTATGTATACAGAGCGAGTTTGCGTCAAGGTGATCCATAACAAAATAAACTAGATGTTTACATATTATGTGAGCAACTGATTGCCTCTTACCCACTGCTATGGAGCTGTTTGTTGTTGTCAAGACTTTGCTTTGCAGTAGCTAAGGTAGTCTTTTTAGAGGGTTGCTATGTGGTTCTGGGTGGTTGCTAGGTGGTTTCTTTCTGGCCTAAGTTAAAAGAGCCCAACCCTAGCTTCTATATGATATTCTGGCCCCTAAACATGGCTCAAGGGCCTCTTTCTGTGCTCATATGTGGGATTTTGTTTTCACATTTTATTGCGTGGCAGATCAAAATCCAATCCTATTCACAAATCATTCTTGTCTGTACACTGTCAAAAGAAAATTACAAATCCCACCACTGGGGTGGTACCCTGTGGTACCCATTTTGGTATTAAAATGTACATCTGAGGAACTAATTTGCACCTGGAAGACGTACAAGGTACAGACATGTACCTTTTGAATGTGCTTTTTACTTTATTATTTTACTTTATTTATCTCCAAAATTGCATATTAGTAACTCAATGTGTATTTTAGAGATAAATGGTGTACCTTTTAGTATTTGTCTCACCCCAGAGCCAACTTTTGTACCTTTTTTTTTCTCCAAGAGTGCAGCATATGGTGCAGGACAAATGCCAATCACTTACCGTAAGCAATAATAGTGATGCTTGACTTGAGTAAAATGATAGAGTTCATTCTAGTGTATGCCAGGAAACTGATATTACTTCCACACAGGAGGAGAAATTGATGTTAATAGGCTTGTGATTTGCGTCACTCTGGGCCAAACTCTGGGTCTGCAAAAGCAGGAGTCCGATTTCAGTTTTCTTTCTTAGTGCAGTGTGTTTTCAGTTGCTGATGTAATAGGGTATTTTGTATGTTTTAATATGGCTTGCTTCACTTTGTTTTCCTGTTTTCACTGCAGTCTGCAACCATAAACACTTGATAGCTCAGTTTAATAAAGCAGCATATCTATTGTATAATGCACAGCAATGCAGCAGTGGAAAGTTCTGGAGCACTGAAAGATCCTGTTGCAGTAAAATTGCTGGCAGCTATACAAAGTTAGTCTGGTGTTGGGCTGAACCACAAAACAGAGGAATGTACTGGCCCCTGTCTCCACCTTCCCTCGGATATTAACTCTTTGTTCACAATAGCTGCACACAATCAAACCTTCATACTTGACCTGTTACCTTTCAGTTTTTCCTCTTTTGTTGCCAAATGACACATAGGATGCTTCTTTGCAAACTCTAAGAAAATGTGAGCCCTCCAGCAACTCCATTGGCCTTTTCCACCATTGTAACTATTTTGAACCACACACATTTACCAGAAAGTTCAAAGCATATAATTGAAATGACTGTAAACACTACTGTCAAGCTTTTGCATGTCTTAACATTCATACTGAGGTTTAACCTCCACATGGCATGTGCTTTATTCGCGGTAACAAACGTGTGCAGTGAAACAGAAATTAAACTATTGTTACTTCAAGGGAATATTTACTAAAATATATTAATATATATATAACTATTCCCTTGAATTACAAATAGTGAAAAAACAATAGTGTTAAAATGTATATTTGTCATATATCCTTATTAATTGATATATAAGTACAGTAAAGTACAGTAAAATCTATTTCATAATTATAAAGGAATATTTTCTAAACAGTACTATTAATACACTATATTATTAATATAGTATATACTATAAATTGTTAATATAGTAATATACTTTTTTTTTTAAATATATGCACAAACATTACAATACAGTAGAATATTCTGTTATACAAACAGACTACAACAACAAAATTATGCTAAACATTGCAGATGTATCTGAAAGGATGCTTCAAAAACGAGCCCGTTTTTAGCCCTGTGTTAAATTAGCACAAGTTTAACCCTGGGTTAACAGAATTGTGGTGTAGAAGATTGTTAAACCACAAAAATGTATCTTAAAACAGGCTAATGTGATAATATACTTCTGCATAGTAGAAATCCATGAATATCTAAACAATTTCAAATTTCCTATTCTTTCACTATAATGCAGTCAGAAATCCTTTTTCTCCACGTGCAGGGTATTTCACATGGAAAGCGTGTGCATGTGTGCTGATCCTCGCGTGACATTAAAAGTCAGTCTTATTATGTTCAGCATTCTCAGACAGAGGGCTGTAGGCAGGTATGGGCTTTGTAATTGGGATCCAAAATGACTTGTGGTGGTAACCAGGCTTCGGTCTCTCACACACACAAGGGTGAAATCAAGACCAACCTGCCAATCACAGTGGAGGAAAGAAACCCAAAAACAAGCAAGTGAAAACAGCAGCATACCGCAAACACATGGCAGTCAAACACAGACGGTTTCAAATGCTTCTGTATACAGTAAAACTAAATTTAAAAAAATATATATATATATTGAATTCTGCCAAAGGCATTCAGAATATGTGTGCTACCCAAATAATGACTATGCCGTAGCTGCTCTTACCACACACACGTTTAATATATTCTGATATATAAAATAAATAAATAAATACAAATGAAGAGCCAGATCATGTAAACTGTTAAGACTGGCTATTGTAATATCAGTATCAGGTAAGATCTCACGTTCATTTCTGCACTCGGTTAGATACTGTATGTTTTAATTATCAAAATTAAACATGTCATTACAAATAAAATCATAATTATTGAACTAAAGTAACCACACATTAACATGGTTTTGCCGTACTAGCCATTTAGCTTCACCATGGTATTTGTGATTATATTAATTTTAATCCATCTGAATGACTAGCAATGCACGCATACAGAGCGCCTGATCTCTGTGATGCCCAGATGTACAAAACATGTACGTAAACACGGAGGTGTTAGTCCCATCTGAAATGGTACATGATGGCAGGGGATAAGAATCGAAGCTCACACGTATAGTTTAGAAAACTAGTCCCATCCGCATAGGGCTACTGTGCAGTTCTGCTATATACATCCACGCTAAAATATCAAGGTGAAAGTCATCATAGCTTGCGTAGTATAGTATAGACCCAGCTCCCAACACATTTTTTTTTCATCGCGTGATAAGAGTCTCACATTAACGCAGCATATTAACGCCGATAACGGCCACCACTAATATATATATATATATATAAATATAAAAATATATAGCCTATGTCTTGTTTGTTATTTGAAACTTACTGTAATGTGTTTCTTTTAAAAATATGGTTTGAATTTAAGAAATTAATGGCAATATTTTTGGTAATGTTGATTAGCAACAATGATAAATCTTCCTTCATCCTTCAAATGACAAATGTTGCCAGAAATAACTATTAAGATCCACACTGGTTCAAAAATACTTAACAAAAGACAATGATTTGATAAATTATTATGATGGAAACGCTTACTGTCAAGACCCATCAGAATTATATTAACCGGAATCCAAAATTTGACACAAATATTGTCAGTATTTGCATTAAACATTCTTCAAAGGTTCCTTCCAAATGTATTTTTAGAAATTCTTTATAAAAGAGCAAATAATACAATTAAATGATCAAAAACACAAAAAGCAATATTTTACATAAATTTCATAAAAAACAATCTCACAACTTTGTCCATTACTTCAGTCTTTAGTGTAACATGATTCTTCGGAAATCATTGCTGCACTTTCTTATTATAACCAATGTTAAAAACAGTAGTGCTGATTAAAATGTTGTGGGAAATGTGACATTCTTTTTTAGGACTCTTGATTACTGGACAGTTCAAAATAACAGCATTTCTTTGAAAGAGAACTATTTTTAAACATTTTAAACATGTTTTCCTCAATTTAGTACATCCTTGCTGAACAGAAGTACTGTAGTACACTGTTAAAAAAAATTACCGTGATTTTAACAGTAAATATCTGCTAAATGGTTCACTGTAAAATTTACAGAGAAAAACTGTAAATTGACGTTCCCAGAATTCCCTGCATTGCATTTAAAATTTTGTTTTGTTTTCTAATAACTATGTTTTTTCTTAGTTATTTCTTATATGTTTGTTAGAGTTGAATGTTGCATCTAATGTTGTTAATGTTTATTGCATATTTTAGTTAGAGTCTAACCATGATGATGAGTGCCTTCTACACATGATCATATTTAAAAGCTGGTTGTGATGGGTTGTGGTTCATCATGTGATTTTCTCAACACAACCTGCATTTGGTGCTTATCAGTGTATTTCAAAGGTGCAAAACAGATTTCAGTACTTTAATTGATTGCTATATTAACATTAAATACAGTATTTAACAGGAAATTTTACTTAAAACCGTAAAACAATAAACGTTGGTACTTTATTTTTTACAATTGAATTCCGACAACCACAGCTGCCAGTTTTTCACTGTACATTTTACAGATTTTTTTTTTACAATGTATTTTAGTGTATTGTATGTCACTAAAATATGATTATGAGATGGCTGAAACTAGCTGGATTATGAGAACAGTTCTGAAGCTCTCTCAAAGCAGGTTTACTTTTCCCACTACTTGTCTGCATCCAGTTTTTGCGTACAGTCTTCCAGCTGCAGTGTGATAGGCCAGTTCATCCGCCAGTCTCTCGACATCACTGAGGTCGGGGTAAAACCCTTCCAGGGTCATTTCCTCTAGAAAGCACTGTATGACGTGTTCCCGCTCCAGCAGGGAAAGAGGGATGAGTTCGACTGCTGGCTCCTTCCACAGAGGATGGATGAGAGACAGGGCCCTTCGGAGTGGATTGTGGGCCCCGGCGGTGGAGGCGTTTTGAAGAACGTGAGCTGTGATCTCCCTCTGCCCCAGACTGCTGAGAAAAACGTAAACCACGTTCAGGAACTCATTGGTCTGATTGGACTTAAGAAACGCTTGCAGGATGTCTAGCAGTGGAGGAGGCATCAATTCCATGTCATCCAGGATGAAGAAGGGTATCTGCTCCTCTTCCTCGGCGTGAGCCACCACCTCTGATATGCGCTGAGCTAGTTTGGAGGCACAGTGCTGTGCCGCGTCCTGTAGGGGGCAGTGGTGTTTGGATAAATAATGCACCACTAGCTTGTCGTCAACCATGGAGCGGAAGTGGCGTGCCAGCAGGCGACCCAAGTGGCTTTTCCCAACGCCGGACGCCCCGTGCAAAGACAGGGCTAGGGGTTGCTGGTGGGCGTAAGTGGACAGGTAATCGTTCAGATGCTCCATCAGCTCCTCTAGTGACTCTGACTGGCCAAACACCTCCCTGTGCAGAGACTTCTCCAAACCCTCCAGATCATACTTCAACACATGGTCGTCCAGATTCTCAATAGCGTTGTAGACCTGGAAGAACATGAACAGAATCTTTGTATTGTTGTAAAGTTGTAAATGATTTCAACAGTGTTATGATAACAGTTACTACTAACAAATTACACTCATATTGCATTAACTTTTTCCATAGTTTTTTTCTTGAAAGAAACCACTTCCATATTGTGCAAAAGTCTTGGTCATGCTAGATTTTTCAACAGAAACATTGCTTTATTGCTTTGTGGTTCTTTGTGGACCATACATCTGCTGTCAATCAAAACATCTGCTGAATACAAAAATCTCACTGGAGTAGTACAATTAATGGCAAAATGAATGTTTGGATTACAGAATTTTGTAATATTTTGAATATTTTTTTATATTAATATAAGTGTGTTTTAGAAAATGTGTGGTTTTGTGATTTTAGAATTTTTCCCTCATTTAGCTTTAAGTTTTAATTCTGAAACATTTCAAAAGTTTCATTGTTTTTGTTATTTTCATTATTTTATATTTTTTAAATGATATTATATTGTCTATATTGTTTTACTTTTTGGTTTTAATTATATATTTTTTTATTTTAGCTATTCCGTTTAAACTAATAAGAAAAGAAGATGTTGAAATAAGGCAATTATTCACAAGTGACCCGGGACCGCAAAACCAGTCACATTTTATGACATTTAATTGAAAGAAAATGAAATTGCAAAACTGAAAAAGTTAAATAATACATTTCCCATTGATATATGGTTTTTAGGATAGAGCAGAGAAACAACCTTTAAAAAACCTGAAGTCTGAGAGTGCGGAAAAAAAGATGGTTGGTTCACCCACAAATGAAAGCTTTCCAAACCCATAAAACCTTTGTTCATCTTCAGAACACAAATGAAGATATTTTTGGATGATATCAGAGAGCCATCTGCTCCTCCATAGACAGCAAAACAACTGTAATGATCCCAGATCCAGAGACGTAGCAAAAACATCTGTAAAACAGTCCATGTGACATCATTGGCTCAACCTCACTTTCGAAATGCTAGGAGAATAATTTTTTGTGCAAATAAAGCAAAAATAACATAATTTACTCTTCTCTGGTGACTTCCATCTTCCGCTGTGCTGAATGCTCCATATACCCAAACTTTAAAGTATTTGTCATAATCTGCTCTCTTACATCCTGGTGTAAGCACGCACAATCTGCGGCTGTTTGCGCCTAGAAGAAAGTGTATGCTTGCGTAATAATGTTCTCTAAAAGAGTGGAAGATGTAAGTCATAGGAGAAAAATGGTTGATTATATGATGTTATTTTTTGCTGTCTATGAAGGGTCAGATGGCTCTCTGATATCATCAAAAATATCTTAATTTGTGTTCTGAAGATGAACGAAGGTCTTCTGGGTTTGAAACGACATGAAGGCAAGTAATTAATGACAGAATTTTCATTTTTGGGTAAACTAACCCTTTGAAGTTGTCCAAATAAAGTCCTTAGCAATGCATATTAATAAACCAAAAAATATGTTTTGATATATTCACAATAGGAAATCTTTATAGAGCTTGATCTTAACTTAATATCCTGATGATTTTTGGTATAAAAGAAAAAATGATATTGTTGACTTATACAATGTAACGTTGGTATTGCAACAATTATACCCATGCGACTTATGACTGATTTTGTGCTCTAGGGTCACATAACACACACACACACACACACATTGAACAACTCTGATTTTAGGTAATGTGAACATACATAACATTGCATAACATACTGTATAATGTTCAGTTTTTGCCTTTGTTTTGCTATTGATGGTGTCGCTGTAATCCGGATACATTTTATATATTTATGTCTATTTATACATATTTGTGCAGCTTTGACTGTTCTTTCTAGATACCACCTTCCAGCATGCCATGATTGGTCAATTATGTACAATGCCTGTAAGGCACACGACTGGTCAGACTACATTTTAGTCATTAGTATGAAAACAACAGAAAAACAAAGTACTAGGTGGGAGGAAACCTCTATAACCTCTAACATGCAAAATTACCTGAATGAAGACGATCACGCTAAAGAGCAGCAGAAAAGGTTTGGCTCCGCTGCGCTCTTTCTTTGGCTTGAATATCAAAGTGTTGTTTGGGAACAGCACACGTGACTTCCTGCGCTTGGACTTCCTGGTCTGGGGACTCTTAGGGTGCAAACTCCCCTCAGACACAGCCGAGTTAGTGCTTAATCTGACTGAATTAGATCTCTTTAGATACTTCTTCTTGATCCGGATCATGGCTTTCAGCTGTGGGGAGAGGATAGATGTGCTTTTTCCACCTTCCTTCTCCTCATCTCCTCTCTCCTTTTCCACCTGAGCATCCATTGAAACCCCTTCACGGTCCACCATCGGGAAACTGAGAGAAGCAAACATAAGACTCTTAAATAAACGCGTACAGTATTTCACATCAGGCGTGTGTTTTATAGCATATAGCTCCTCAAAGGTCATGCGGTTCTTCTAGAGGTCACGGTAGGTAGCGTGACTTGTTTTAAACACTCTCGCTGTTTTGCTGTATCTTGGCAAATGCATGATAATTAGAGGTAATTAAGAGCTATATTTGGCAGCTATAGACGTGTGTGTATAGAGGGTGGATGTAGAGCATGAACCTCAGGCAAGGAAAGAGTAAAGCATAAAGTATAACAGCCCTAAATCAAAATAATTGGTCTTTTAAAGTCTAAATGTAGCTCATAAATGGTTTTCACTTTCCAAGGCTTTTTAAGGTCATGGAGAGACTTGACAGTAATGGTCATACATTAAATTAGCATGCATGTAATATGATTAAGCAAATGTTACAAGTCACATAAAACATAATACATGCTCATTTGTGTGCAAATGCAGGGCAAAAAGAACGAGTGTCAAATAAATCTTCATATATATATATATATATATATATATATAGGAATGCTTCTTGACAATATAAATTGGTTAAATTATATTAAAGGTCTGCCACATCTCAGGTTATTTACATAAAATTATAATAAACAAACAAACAAATAAGTATAACAATTGAAACGTAAAAAAAAATAGCAATGTTAATTGAGGTACTGTAATTAAAACTGGAGTAATGAATTATAATAAATTATGATAACTAAAAACTGAAAAAAAAAAGTTATAATTAAAATGACAAAAACAACAATTTTACTAAATAAAAATAAGCTACAAATACTAATACAAGAATAATAGTATACTAAAACAATAAATCGATTATTAAATTAATTTTAGGAATAATTTGCATCTGACATAAATGACAAAATATATTATTGGAAAATACATATTGGTGAAAATATATTATTACACTTTAATTAAAGAAGAGCCCTAAGCCTTATCTACAGATTATGAGACCTCATGATAATCTAAACCACATCAGCATTATTGTGCATGATGATCAAACACAACTCATATAGTAATCTATGTTCAGTTAGCTCAAGATCCACACACGTATACACATAGGGAAAGTCCGAATGCATTTCTCACTAAATTTTCTGACAGTGCACTCTGTGTATTGTTTATTATGCTTATTCTCTGAGGAGTATTTCCTCATCTTCCACGTGTCTGGGCAGAAAGAGAGCGACTATGTTCTCATACAGTATGTGAGTGTGGGATGACTTTACTGTTTTGCATTACTGTACACTCACATTACAGCAAATGCAAAAGAAGGAGCAACAGGAAGCTGACATTGTAAATTAGTGCAATACATTATTTTTCAAAGTTGTAATTAAAACAAAGATCAATGAAGCACATTTTGGGTTCAAATTATAAAACATATCTTTTTAAGGCTGTTTTTTAAAACTGTCATATACAATAAAAGTTTTATTGCAGTCTATGTTCGTAAGGTTTTTTATAGTGGTTTGTTTAAACAACATTTGCCTGATTTTCTATATTTTATTCTTATACGAACATGGTCAAATTATTTTTAGTTATTTAATTTTTTAGATGACTTTGACAGTAATTTCTGAATAATAACATACTAATAATAATAATAATAAAAAACACACATGATCCAAAATCCCTTCTGCATTTGCATTTTGAATTTTGAATTTTGAATCATAACATTTCAAAACACTTGCAATGCAAAAAAAAATTAAAAAAAGGAAAAAGAAGTTTGCAGTTCATAACGTAATCAGTGAACTTGTGAAGTATGGTGATATCTATATCAATTTTACTGCATTCACCAGTGGTGTCTTAAATATAAATAGCTTGTTTATTTAAGGCACGAAATTCAGACAGGTTTAAGTGTGACTTATGTGTCAAAAAGATATTGTAGATTCATATAGGAAAATATGACTGCATATTTTCATTTTTGGAGAGATGGTTGAAGAATGGTTTGTTTACACACAGCTCTGTGAGGTCAGTTATGCAAACTTTACCATGCAAATGGTCCTGTTGCACAGCAGCAGTAACATAAAATATGAATATTAATATGAATATGAATACAATAACCACTATAAAGAACCTTTCATGCAATATAAAGCTTCTAAAATATTAAAGGTTCTTCACTGAACAATAAAAGACTATTAAGAACCTGAATTTTTTAGAAGTGTGCATTCATCCAGGTTTCTTAATTGTGGAAAGGAAAAAAAAGAATTTTTACATTGTGTTTTACACTATAATCATCCAAAAATGATTCTTCTATAGCATAACCTTAATTTGTGAAAAGTGTGAAGACAGTATGACAATGATACAGAAATATGCATTAGATTCCACATAAAATTATTCATTTTGGTCCACATTGCCTGAACCTGTCTGATTATGCGGATATGCAATGTAATACGGGTTTTCAGTCTGGTATCGGCTGGGATGATATCATGCAGTGAAGAGCAATATAAGAGTCATCAAGGTCATGCCAAAAGCAAGAAGATGAAAGAGAAAGCAGAGACTGTTACCTTCAAAGTTGCATGAGGTGTCTGCTTGCTTCCTGGTCCTCGAGTTTCGTTTGTTTTCCCCCGAGATGGGGATTTTGATGACTGATAGTCGATGAGATTGCCTCTTCCAAACACACCAGTGCTGTCAGATACCTGCTCGCTCCTATGTCGCTCCATCTCCACCCTCTCGCGGCAGGTTGTCATTTCCTCTTCCTGCGATGCGGAATTAACCTCAAACAAGTAGCCTGTATCAGGCTCAATCTAAAACTGAAGCTGTATGTTCTGATGGAAAAAAGTCACAATGCAAATCATAGAAAACTGGGGATGCTTTAAAGCAGCTTTCAGACTAATTGGGAATAGTAGAAATCATTAATATTTATGGTTTAAGGGGAAGTATTAGAGCATGGCATGCTGGCTTAAGGCATCTAAAATAAGTTATAATAAACAGCTTTATTTTTGCATTTCATGCTCATCACAAAATTTTTCAATTGAACTGTCAGTTATGATACTGTTCATGATCAAAATATTTTAACCCCGTAAAGCCTGACATTTTTAAAACGTTTGTGTATCATATTTGATATATCAGGCTGTTATAGTTCACATAATATGATATTTATGATAATATGACCTCAAACTCTCTTTTAACTCTCAGAAGCCCAAACTGAGCAAAAACGTGTTTTGGAGCAGCTGCTGATATTTACATGTCGAAAGTATCAATTCTGATAGCCTGTCATGTAAACCAATGAGATATTGAATTACAAGAAATTATGTAAATATTAATTATCACTGTGTATCTCTTATTAAAATGTTTTAAGATATGTAAACACTTTGTAATCAAAGCTCTCTAGTTTCAAAACATGTTATGCAGTTCAAGAAATGATGCCTGGGAGGTGAACACATAAACAGAAGCCTGATTATCACTTTTAATATACACATTTTACATGATTTTTCCATAAATTGTATGGATAATCAAATAAATAAGTTGCTTTAGTCTAGTGGTGTTCATCTTGAAATATTATTAACAAATATAAAATCAAAAAGACATATGCTGGAACCATCAGCAGGAGGACATTTACAATTTTAAGGCCATACTTGATAAAAAAGATGAATAATAATTTATTTAAGCAACACATTAAACTGAAACTGAAATGAAACTCAGTTTGAACGACCCATCTCTGCATCACCGACGTATCTCTGCATTGTTCACAAATTGTCTAAATAACATTTACATAACCGCTTTGTGGGTGAAACAGAAAACAAATTTATTTTGCATTATTTGCAGTCTATTTCACTAATTATTCAATTAGGGTAATTTTGCTGGAGGAACAGGATTCCTAACAAAATAATGAACAGTAGAAATGTCCGGACAGAAACAGACCATGCATTTATCCATGAAGGTTCATGTCCTTGAATTTTCTCCTGACAGACATTCGTCCAAAAGTTCGTCATCTGTACGTTTGTTTGTACACAAATCTGAACAAGTCACTTTTTAATATTAGAATTCAACCCCGAAACAAAATATGTATGTAATTTTGTTAATAAATAATTATAAAATTACAACAATAAAAACACAACTTTCACTGAATAAGTAAACCATATTTATACCAACTAAAATTATAGTGTGAATACTTATTATAACATTTATAAAAATATACAAGATTTTAGTTTGTATTACTTATTATACACGCACACACACACACACACACACACACACACACACACTTATTATAATAATAAAAAATATATTTGAATAATTGAATCAAAATAATAACATTTACTAAACACACACAATTGTTTTTATAACAATAAAATTTACTTAAAAATAATTTTTAATTATTATCAAAATTAAATAACTGTTAGTAAATTGCTATTATTGATTTATTATTACTCTTAACAAAAACAACAACAACAATAATTTAATTGTTATTAAATTAAAGTATTATTAGTATAAGTCTATTCTAGTCAGATGCCAATTATTATTAAATTAAATAATAATAATTACGATTATATTACATTTTAAAATGTAATCAGACTGCAGTCACATGTTTACTGACATGATGATTTATTATTTACTGATTGACATGATTACTTATCATTCACACAATGGCAATAAGTTATTCTTATTTATTCTCCCTATTTGTTCTTTTTCATATTTACCATTTTTTCTGTAGAAATAATAACCTACTGCTTATATACGTACATAAATGACATGTTTTGTCACTGCGACTGTGGCCACTCTTTTCAGGAGCTATCAATATGACACGAAGAGTGCTTCCTGTTCTTTGGATAGAAAGGTGTCTGGTTACTCATCCACTGGGAGAAAGCCATCAGGAAAACCCACTGTATGTGGGAGTGATGTGAGTAACACTGCTTGTTTGTTTGTGGTGAATAGTATTGGCCTTGACCTCAGAGACACAAGAGCCACTCGTTCATCTGAAAGAGGAGAGATTTAGTGGGACGGGTGGAAGTTTGTTTTTGTTGGCTGTTTTCATGCACTTCATGACATGTTTGGTGGCTGTTCTAGCAGATTCAGGCATTTCATTTTGACCACAGGGATCAATGTTTCAAAAGTCTTCAATAAAACATAAAAAAAAAATTACTCAAACTTGACAATTCTTAGATTTATAGAAAAACTAAATAATATACTACAGTATAAAACCTTTGTTATTAGTTCTAGTTTTCAGTGGAAATAAGGAAAACTGATAGAAGTAAAATCCTTGGTATCAATTTAAAATGCATTTTGTAAACTGCGTAAAACATTTTTAGAAAAAAAACTAAGAATCCTGATAAAAACATATAATAGTTATAAAATATTAAGCAGCACAACTGCTTCCAACATTGATAATAACAAAAAAAGGTTTCTTGAACATCAAATACTGTAAACATCCTAGAATGATTTCTAAAGGATCATGTGACACCGAAAACTGTAAAACAGCTGGTTTTAAATTGTGTTTTTATTAAAAAAATAGCAGGGCAGAAGAGATTTCTTGCAAAAACTTTCTCAAAAAATCTAGCTGAATATGCTTCCTTCTCCATAAAGTTGAAATTACACTGACTTCCTATTTTAGCATGTATCTTTACTTAATCTCATCTTTCTCGGATCTGACTTCATATGCATGCAGCCTATCTGACAGGTTTATTATCAGTATGAAAGAGAAACAAGGTTTTCTTCCTGCTTATGGAAACTGCCCTGTTGAAAAACAACAACAACAAAAAACCTTGCCAAATATAACTGTGGTAAACATTATTAAATAGTGCTTAAACATCAATAAAAAGTTTTTATGTAGTGTGCCACAACTCTACTCTCTCATTCATATAGTATACACACACACACACACACACACACACACACACACACACACACACACACACAACA
>JAUCMT010000105.1:425968-465625 GCA_032357475.1 Enteromius thamalakanensis
TTCACATACAGCTACATGACACACTGCATGAACAATAATTTTTGAAAAAGCATAATAGGGGCACTTTAATATAAGTCCAAACTTTTATTTAAAGTCAAGTCTGCACATCTTGGTCTTCAGTATAACGTGGGTTATAATCCAAGAGGTTTAATCAAATTCTTTACAAATGTTAAATGTTGTTTTGCACACTTTTTCACAGTTAAATTTGATTTTAGATTTGGCAGGGTCAAATATTTAAATAAAAGTGGATGCGTGCACGCATATAGTATAGTAAGAATTTGTTGAATGTTTTAAACCACCTTTTTTGTGCATTTTAAAATTGTAGGAATTTAATTATTCTCATTATTAAGTGTGGTATAAATTAGCATAACTAATAATTAGTAAAATAATACATTAAAATACAGCATAAGTACAATTACTCCAGTACTTCACACTCCTGGCTTCCAAAAACATATTCAAGCATATTCAGCAACCAAGAGGTTGAGTGGCATTTCTTAGCTTTTTTTTGCTCATTTTACACAGTAAAACACACACACACACACACACACACACACACAAACAGCACCCATCTTATCTCTGATTATTTTTAACCCCGAATTAAGCAAATCATTTCTGCAGGAGTTTCATATTCACTCAGTCTCTTTGCTATAGGCAAGTTAATTATGTTTTCACACCCTTGATTTGTGTATTCAGGTGATCATACACTACACAGTCACAAACATGTGGACAATTTTGGAACATTTAGACACATTTGGACAATTCGTGCTCCTATTAGTAATAGGCCAACCTGTTAAAGAAATAGTTCACCCAAAAATAAAAACTTTACTCCCCCCTCAAGCCATCCAAGATGCAGCTTGGTTCGTCATCATAACAGATTTAGAGAAATTCAGCATCACTTGCTCAACCATTGGACTGCAGTGAATCTGATAAAAACAAACACAGCTTTTCAAGCGTTTAACTGACGGACTGGAATGGTTTTTATCGGCTGTTTGGACTCTCATTTTGACAGAACTCATTCACTGCAGAGGATCCGTTTGTAAGTACAAACTCATTTACATCTGGGATGGTTTTATGCGAGTCCATTTCTAGCAAATTGTCATTTCTGGATGACCTATTTCTTTAATAGGTATAAGGTTTCCACATACAGTACTAGCGTGTATTCTCATTTCCAGGAGTTCCAGTTATTAAATTTGTTCATTTTAACTCATCAGTTTGATTTTCCAGGTGGTCCAGATGGATGTCAGAAGCGAGCCACTTCAGTGAGGCTGGGCACTGCTCCCTGATCTAGATGCAGCTGGTGCAGTCCTGTGTTAAAACTGGCACACAGGAGACTGCTGGAGTCACACGGAGCTAGAGACACCAAAGGCCCTGAACCGTCCAGCGTTAATGTGTACAAACATGCTGAAGAGAGAATACGGAGGAGACCAGAGTCAAACCATGTAGACTTTGAATAGATTTTCTTTATGATTAAACCAGCTTGACACATTTAGCAAAACATGTTTATTTCAGAAACATGGGTTTACTACAAATAAAAAAACATAATAGCTGAACTAAAGTAACCACACATTAACATGGTAAAAACACAGAGGTGTTAGTCCCGTCTGAAATAGTACATGAAGATCACCAACGACAGGAGATAAGAATAGAAGCTCACACATACAGTCGTTTAGAAAACTAGTCCGGTCTGAATAGGGCTACAGTGCGATTCGGTTAGATATACATCCACGCTAAAATATCAAGGTGAAAGTCATCATAGCTTGCGTAGTATAGACCCAGCTCCCAACTTTGTGAATAGATTAACAGAGATATTTTTGTTGTCGCGCTATAAGAGTCTGACGTTAACGCAGATAACGGCCCACCACTATTTTAAATATTTATAATTATTACTGTTATACAAAGCTCTCATCAGTCTTCGGTATCACATGATCCTTCAGATCCAATCATTCTAATATACTATTTTGCTGCTCCAGGAACATTTGTTAATATCATCAATGCTGAAAACAGTTGTGGCTTTTGTGCTTTTATTTGAAATATAAATATTTTGTAACATTAAAATGTTGTTACTGCCATTTATGATCAATGTAATGAATGACTGCTGAATAAAAGTACTAATTTTCATAAAAAAAAGCAAAAAAAAAAAAAAAGGTACTAAACCAATGGATTTATATTCTGTATTAAAAATACGTCAACCAGAGGAGTAAACTTCCCCTGCTGACTCTGGCTCCTCACAAAGTTCCTTTTCTCTAAACTAAACATCTCAGAGAGTTTTCTGACTTCACTTCCATAAACAGGAAGCTGGCCTATTAACCCATGAGCCAGCTGGCCAACCCACTTGTTTATGTTTAAAAACATGCATAGCATGTGTGTGTTACCTGCAGTGTTCTGGTCCCATATTTTTACTGAGCTGTCATACGACGATGACGCCACCAGGGCAGGACATCCGGGACGGGGAGGCACAAACACACAGCACGCGGTGGTCTGCAGGTGTCCTCTGTATTCAGCCACCTTACAGCCGGGCTGCCTGAGGTCCCACAGCTACACACAAGCATAAACACATAAGTCTTTGAATTCAAGCACACGGAGAACTGTGTGCGGCCAGTATCCGTTCACACACTTACCGTGGCTTCACAACCCTGACCACCGAAGCCATTACTGGACGACAACAGGTGGTAACAGTTGGAGCTGATGTCACAGTGTGTCTGGATATACTGCTTTGCCGGAAACGTGTTAGTGACCTGCCAGGTACGGCTATCCCACACCCTGAGACAGACGAAACACACCTCAAAAACATTAATACAGCACATATTATAGACTGTTTCAAGGCAGATTTACAAAATTATAATGTTAATTATGTTTATATCATCTTAACATTTTCATGACTTACAGTACAGTCACATTTAGCAAATAAGAGATAGGCATCACTTTGAATGATTTTTTTCTCAGCAAAGCATTCCCTGCAGTGAATGGCTGCCGCCATAAAAGCTGATAAAAACATCATAATAATAGACAGGACTCCAGGGGCCTGTACCATGAAGCCGGATTAGCTGGCTAGACAGGTAAGTTTTGAATTAGTTTGCACCAATCCTGGGTTTTTGGTACCATGAAAGAAACTCGGCTTCAATTGGTGTTCATTGCCATTGTAACTTGCAATGCACGGCTAACCTTCTCCGGTGGCAGATTATGTTCTGGGTTAGAGATCGCAAAACGAAATTTGACCAATCAGCTTCCAGCAATGTGACACATGTCGGATGCAATAAAGCCACTCCCCCAGCTTCTCTTACTCCACATTAAAGGACGCTGCATAGTAAAACATTGTTTAAAGATAAAATCATCCGATGTTTTTAGATTATTATTTTTAGAATTACTTTATTATTTATATAATTATTATCTCCTTAATCCATTACACAAGCCAGTTTATTTTAATAGTAATAGGCTTTTAAATTAATATAAATATACATAGATAATACAGCTTTCTTGCAAGTTTTTTTTTCCTCAAGTGTTCCTCTTTCATTAAAAGATTGTTTCATCTTGCTGTATAAATGTGATTAAATTCCTCATATTGCTCAGTTTTTTAATCTTTGTTAGTGAATCTGACTCTCTCACAAGAAGTGAATGAAAGTTTAAAAGCATGTGATTGGCTGCTTATTGCTGATGTCACACTTTTCATAAGCCTGGGTTAACAAAGAAAGTTGATGAACTTCGTCATGGTACCAATAATGCCTGATTGCATCGGTTTGGATTTGTCAACCCAAAACTAATCCTGTAACTGTGAGTTTGTTTAGCCACCATCATGGTACAGGCCACAGAGCATCAATGAATGTCTTGTGAAAAGCTGCTTGTTTGTAAGAAACAAATTCATCATCAAGATGCCTTTAACTTCTTAGCTAACTTCTTAGAGTCCTCTAGCCCTAATATTGCCTTTTCCAATAAAAAAAGTCATCTCATCTGAATCAGTACAGGTCAATATATGCACAGGTCAAGCACCTTTGAAAATAGTTCTAAACAAGTACTGTTTGGGGATTTTGATAATGGAGGGAGAACATTTTTTCTGCCAGAGGAAGCATTGTTATGGATTATGGACTCTTATTTTGGCCAGAAGCAGCGGCATACAGTTAAAAAACCCTGATGGATGGATCTGTTGCTTAAAAATATTTTTACCATTCACAAGATGTTAATTGCTGGATTGCTTGTGGATTATTGTGATGTTTTTATCAACTGTTTGGACTAATTAAGACGGCACCCATTCACCGTAGAGAATCCACTGGTGAGCAAGTGATGTTCATTTTTTTCCAAATCTGTTCTAGGAAACAAACATGAAGGTTAAGGGTAAGTACATTTTTATCAAATTATAAATAATATTTCTTCAAATATTATTTAATGGATCTAAGCTGACATGAACAAACAATAAACAGTTGTATTTTAATAACCAACCCTAAAAAAGATAAAAAAATAAATAAATTGCTTTTTGGTTAATGCACTGACTGCACTATATACATTAACTAGCAGGACTTAGAAATACAATATATGCTATACAATAACATAGACTATATACCTAACTTCAAATACAGAGCTGTGTTGTGATACAACTTGCACGATCATGTAGCTTATTTGTTTAACAAATATTTCCAGAGAAATGCATCCTTGCAAACAATAACTGTTCACCGACACAACTAACCATATGACATATCAGCGATCTAACCTGATAGTTTTGTCTTCTGAGGTTTGGACAATAGATGTGCTTCCTGGTACCCAGCACAGATGAGTTACCTGAGACAGAACAGCACATTTTCATATTCAGGGATAAATAACAGATACACAGGAATCTCAGAAGTCAGTTTCTGAAGACAGACTTTCTAACCAGGTTACGTGAGATTGTGTTTTTCTGCAGACATTCTCCGGACTCGATGTCCCAGAGGCGCATGGAGTTATCACGAGAGCCCGTGCACAGCTTCGAGCCGTCTACAAAATGAATAAAACCCCATTACAGTACGATGTTTGAGATTTTGTGATATTGTGTTATTGTTTGAGGGGTTGTTCACCTGGGCCTACCGCTAGCCCGTTAACTACAAGCTCATGGCCACAAAACTCCTGGACGGGTTCGGTATCTCGACCCAAATCCCACATCAACACCGTCTTATCACGGGACGCACTGAACATTAAGGAACTACCTTTAAAACAACATAACTGGGAAAACAAAGAGATTTAATTACACACAGTACTGTCCATAAAACACACTTCATTTAGGAATCTCTACGTTTCTGAAATAATTAAGCAATACTTTTATTCTTTTTTTTCACCACCAATGAAATAAATCCAAGCTTTGCCTTTACCTTTGTGATCTCTCTGCTGTGGCCCTGGAACGATTTACAGAGTTTTCCAGCTCTCCAGTCATAGACGACAACAGCCTGACCAAAAAACAGTGACACATACCATCTAAAACTGCACATAACGTCAATCAATGAAAAATATATTGTAACATTGTGGAATGTGGAATTTCTGCGTTAATAGCGGCACCAATTTTAAAATATAAAATGTAGCTACATTTTTACAAGCTTCTTAATGTTACACAAGCATTGCTATGTAATTGCTAAGATGTACAGAGTGGTTTTAGTTTATTGCTATGGTATTCTGGGTGGTTGTTTTTAATAGTGGTGTATATTGTAACACTAAATTTTGATTAAAAAAACATTCTTATTTTTAACTTTTGACCAGAGCAATGATTGTGAAAAAGCAGCTTTGCTTCACAGGAATAAGTTACATTGGAACGTATATTAAAATAGAAAACTGCTATTGTAAATTGCAATAATATTTTACAAAATTATATTTTTGATCAATAAGATACAGCCTTGATGAGCATAAGAAACATATTTAAAAAATCATTAATCATCTTAGTGATCCCAAACTTTTGAACATAACTTTTGTGTCTGTAATTGCAGTTTTCATTTCATTATTTAAGGGTAAATGTTAATAATTCAATATGCGTTGTAATTTCATTACTGTGTTGTATTTAAATCACATTTCTATTACTACTTACATTGTTTCAGTTTTAATTTTAGCACTTCAGCTTCAACTTATTTGAGTTTTTTCATTCTGGGGGAGTTGCAGAATGAGACTATTTAAAAAAAAAAATAGTGGAGTGTTCCTTTAATGTAGCCTAATATAAAATATAGTGATAAAGACATCAATTGTGAAGCATGTACTACATGCATATATGCACATAAGCCCAAAATGTGAATGTTGAGCATGCATTTAGAGAATGCTCAATGTACCGGGACAGTAATATAAAAAAAAAAACACATTCTGTACACATCTTACTAATAATGTGAGGCGTGCATATATTATTTATACTTTATTTAAATGAACAAAAATGACTTTAGATAGTTAACAATAGATGTTTAATACCAAGTGTTTAAAAAAATTAAATAAAATGCTGTGCGAATGCCACAATTTAATCCCCCTTTATCAATTAGCCACGTGACCATGTTGGATAGAGCTAGGAAAATTATTTGTGCAATTCAATTAGATGCTGAGGCAAATATCTATATTTGACTTTTGACATTCAACACCCATAAACTCAAACTCAGCTCACCTGGTCATGCCCTCCTGAAACGCACAGGTCAGAGGTCAGGCTGACGACACAGTTAACGGCATCTGTGTGGGCGGGTTCATACTGCACTACCTGGTGCACAGGTGCAAGCTCCGCCCCCTCTTTGGCCCTGTCAACAACAATAGCCTCAATAATCATAAATCTATTATAACCAAAACACCATTACTCATCATATCTCACTTGTAAAGGTCCGAGCGTCGCCGAAACTTGCTCTGAAATTTCCCCATGCCTATACAGGCCTCTAATCATCCGACATCAGGAGGTCTCACTCATCTCTCCACAGCGCAAGCCATCTTCAGACTGTTTGGGGATCTGTGAGAATTACAGAGTTTTTGCACGTTGATGAAGACGTCAAGTCCCTGGCAGCCTCACAAGGGAGCTATTACCTGGCAAGAACAGATGCTGATGTTGTGTCTCTAGCATAAGCTGGTAATCAGTTATGTATTGGGTTCAGTTATGTACGGACACAGCTTGCTTCTGAGAGTTACAGGAAGACAGGGAGGGCGACCTGAATCCTATTAAGTGCATTAGTGCCTCATCGCATTAGGTAACAAGTAAGATGCAATATGGCAATATTTGGCCAAACCAATATGTGCATCTTCTGCGATAAACCTTCAGATATAAAAAAGCTATTCAAAGACAGAGAGAGAGAGAGAGAGAGAGAGAGAGAGGGAGAGGAGATACCGGTGCAAAATGCATTGCTCTGATTAAAAAACAAAATCAGCAAGTGTATGACAAGCGTGCAACATTGCTTTTTACTCCAAGCATCTGCTATTTAAATGCATGAGACACTTGTAGACGCGCATTAAAATGCAGTTTAGTTTGCGACATTAAAACAAAACTTACCGTCCCAAGCCTTAAGACGCTTAGCCGGATATTACTGTGAGTGTGTCAGTGTTATTGAGAAAGGCTCGCATGTGTGCGCGTTATGTCGGAGCTCGTCGAATATAAGTGAACGTAGGATTTATCGCGCATCGTGATCCGTTTCGGCTGTAAATCTTCCGCGTCTAGTCGAGTTCATCTTGCCTAGGAGAGACGCTTTCGCTGTTACTAGGAGCACGGAGGTCACGTGAACTCACTGGAGGCGGGGTTTCAGGTCACATGGCTTTTCTGAACAAAATACGAATACATTTAGCAAAGGAAACAAAAAATCAAATCAAATAAACAGCAGGCTAAACGTAACAAAATTAAGATAAAAAAATTGAATTAAATATTATATTATTATATTATATAATATTATATTATATGCACAGACAGTTATATCCATAAATATATGTGTGTATATATATATATATATATATATATATATATATATACATCAGTTGTTTATGCATAGGCTAATAATATCATGATCTTACATCAAAAATAAGTCAAATAACTTGTTTATTACATCAATTATTTATTTTTAACAACATATATGTCCAGCATATGTAAATGTTGCACTTTATACAGCAAGAATTGTAAATATCAAAATATGATCAAATTAGATTAAACAAAACGATTTTTTTTTATTATAGGCCATTTTTATCTATACTAGTACCAAGAATGTCTTGAAATGAACATTATGCAATATATCTGAATTCAATCCACTTAATCAATAATTATTTATATTATATTATACTGTGATTATTTGTAGTTGTGGTATCTTCATGTCAATGCTGATTGAAACTATCGTCGGTAATTATTATAATTATTATATATATTTAAGTGTACACTAAAATGTTGTTCCTTTTCAGGAACTCAACACTGCGTCAAAAACGCAGTGTCTCGTTCCTTCAAGGAACAGGGGTTATATGCATAACCCCGGGACGTTTCATAGGCTCATTTCTCTTTGAAGATCTGCCCTCTTGTGGTCAATAAAGGCTTGGCTACTTTCACTGAACAGTTCATATCCAAACTAGGCCAGTGGTTTAGCATTACAGAACAACACCAGTTTGGTGAAGCAACACATGATTTCCTCCAGTATTAAGCATTTTAAATTACAATAAAAAAAAGATAAGCCACACTTTCAACTTCAAACGCACAATTCTTTCATAAATGATGATACTGGTGTGGTCAGAGTCTTCCAAACTGGTTGAGGTTCCTATGAATCAGAAAGAGGCTTATGGGCTCTGCAGGTCACTTGACTGAAACAGCAACAATGTGCTCTTTGTGATCAAAGGCCAGACGACACAATGCTTGATATAGTTGAATAAATATTTCTGCTCACAAAGAACAGCCAACTAGCAAAAAAGTATCATCATTCCAAATAACCATTAGAGCACAATTCATCTGTAGTCATCTTGTATGCACAATTCTGATTTTGAGCCTAAGGTAATAGTAAAGTGGTGGTCAACTGGAGCTTATGATTACCCTAATGACTGCACACAGATCCACCGCCCGTCAAAGTTAATCTCTGTAGTGAGTCCTAGAAAGAACACTGGAATAACGCAGTTCTTTAGCACTCTGAACTTTAAATGTTGCTCTAAATGAATGAACTTAAAATGAATGGCCCAGCAGAGTCTCCGACTTTGAGAAGAAAGGTAAGCTTTCATTTGACTTTTGAATTTACGGTCCACAACAAGGGCTCTCCACAGCATTATTCACAGGACTGAACATGTGGAAAAGCAATTGACATGCATGTGTTAAAAGACAAAAATACCCTAAAGACACCCTACAGAGCTTCTCAGTGGCTCTAAAGGGAATTTCATCCTGAATTGATTCTGAAGCCATGCAGTTTTCACTGCTCGTGCTATGAACAACAGCACAATTGTGTTTCTTCGGGTATATCTGTTATGCACCGTATCTAGAGAGCTAAGAGCAGTTCTGTCCTAGGATGAGTTCGCATTTCAGAGACAGTCTGAATCTGTGATTAAGAGGCTTTTGGAATATTAAGTAAAAATGTTCAAATATTTTCAACGAGTTTCAAAAATGGGCAGTGAAGAGCATAAGGAATATCAACCTTTACTTAAAGACTTCAAAGAACCAGCTCAACAAATAAAGGTATGATAAAATAATATTTAAAAATTACACATATTTAAATAGGTTATAATAGCATAGCCATAATAAACAATGATGGATAGGACATGAAATTGACTGTTATATTCATGCTATATTTTTTGCATATTAGCTACATGTTGTTTTTGTATTTAATATTTGCATGTATGTTTTTGTACAGTATATTGCACATCTTATGTTACTGCAGATCCCAACACTTATATATTTTTAGATACTCTAAATATTAGCTGGTGATATGCTGGAATCAGAATCACTTCTGAAAATGTCTCTTGTTCTCTGTCATCTACAGATTCCTAGTAAGTCTCTTCTTCTGGCCATCTGGGCAGCTGGCATTGGTGGAACGTTTCAATATGGGTACAATATATCTATCATAAACGCACCTACCAAGGTAAGAAATGAGTGCATTAATGTAAATACTCTTATCACATAAAGGTGTTGTATGTAGAATTGACCTAGTGGTTGAAACGGGAATAGCAGTCCAAATTCTAAATTTTAAAAATTTTTTATTTTTTTTTTTTTTTTTTTTTTTTTTCAAACCTGCTAGCCCTTCCTCCTCAGACTTGACACATGCAGGTTGCCAGATTGACGACCCCAACAGAATGAGTGCTCATGATGAAGAATGAAATGTGCTGTATTTTCCGCTATCTGGCAACTCGGGGTGCACTTGGGTAAACTGACAGTGGGAGGGTTACAGATACCAAAACAAAGACAGACATTCTGTCCCAGAACACACATTTTGAAATAAGAAGAAAGCAGGCTGTTAATTTAACATGATATCCTAAATATCTGGTATTTTTATGCTTCATTGTAGACTCAAAAACTTACAGCCTGCATGTTTGAATCTACATTTACATTCTACATACGACTTTTATGGAACATGCATTTGTCACATGGAGTTCAGTTCAGCATGCATGTGTGTGAAGTTATTATTGCAGTAGATCTTCAAACTAAAAGTCATGAAATTTGTAGTTAATATATCACATGGACTTGGATTTTGGTCCCTTGCTTATTATTATTATTATTTTTATTTTTTTTATACAGGCAAGACTAATTAACTATTGTAATAGCTAACACTAATACATTAAGATAATTGTTTTGTTTGACAATTTGTCTTAAATTGTATATTTTAATAATATACTGTATTAGAGTCTGGCTGCAGATACAAACAGATTTAATAATACAAACACTTGATGTGTATTTTGGATATTTTCAACTTTGTGCATGCAAAGCAACAGGCCAAAATATACAAAATGACCAGTGCATTGGCTGTAGTGTCTGTTTTGCCTTAATTGTTAACCCAGGTTAACCATGTTTCTCAATCTTCATGCTTTATCCTAGAATAGTAACTGACCCACTAAGAACTGTTTTCATGAATATAAAAGAAGATCATTTGTGTCTCAGTGTTCTATTTTTTGTTAATGTTTCAGTTAAAGTACCCTTTTCTTTCATGCTGTTCAGGCTGTACAGAACTTCATTAATCAGACATGGACTGAGCGCTACAACACTGAAATCTCCTCCCAGGTGCTCACGCTCCTCTGGTCCACCATAGTGTCCATATTCACTCTCGGTGGACTTGTGGGAGCGTCTGTGGGGGGAACTCTGGCCATTAGATTTGGAAGGTAAATTAAAGTAAAGAACATATTTGAAGGATGTGACCAAATGTGCAAGACTGGGATCAAATGTAAAGTTTTTTGGGATGTTACAGTAATTTTTCAATTAATTAATTAATTAATTTTTTTTCAGGAAAGGGACGCTACTGTTCAACAACACGTTTGCTCTATTGGCTGCTTTATTCATGGGCTTGAGTTATCCCTCCAGCACTTTTGAGCTTTTAATCGTTGGGCGCTTCCTGACAGGAATAAACGCAGGTATCAAGTTTTCAAGCACGTGAAGTAGGGACGGTTGATCAGTTTTGTACTGGCATTCAATAAACATTGCATTGCATTTTTTTTTGTAAAAAAATTTTAATCAGCAAGAATGCTTTAAAGTGATCAAAAGAGTTATTGATATGTTATTATATTAATAAAGTTATTACATTATTGTGTTTCAAATTTGAGCTTTGTACTCTAAAACGACAGGTATCGCAATATGTGTGCAGCCGCTGTATATTGGTGAGATCGCACCTAGAGCTCTGCGTGGTGCCATGGCGATGGGAACTTCCATTTTCATCACCGGAGGGATCCTAACAGGACAAGTGATTGGCCTCAAGTAAGAAAACAGGCAGTCATTCTCCATACAAAGAATATAAGGAGGGACAAAACTTGCTCAACCTTAACACAGCTAAAAGCATGTAGAAAAATATAGATTCCTCTTATGGCATGTCTGATGACATTTCTAAAGATGTCAGTGAAGAAGTTAAGACTCATGTTTTGTGTGTGTGTGTCAGTGAGTTGTTAGGTAAGGAGGAGTACTGGCCCATCCTCTTGTCCACCACCTGTATTCCAGCCATAATGCAGCTGCTGATTCTTCCTTGGTTCCCAGAGAGCCCTCGTTACCTGCTCATCGACCGCGGAGATGATGCCAACTGCAAAAAGGGTACAGGATAGTTTTATAACTATATCCCCCAATTTTACAAACAAGGCTTAAGATAGTCCCAGACTAAATAGCATGTTCGAGCTGTCTCAGATGAAAACATCTTGCTCTGACATATCTTAAAACATGTCAGTGTCATTAAGATTAAGGTTAAAATGCACACCTTTAATATTTTCTTACAAGGCGTTTATTTTTAAAAATTGCTTAAATATCTTAATTAAACTAATGCCTAGTCCTGGCTTAAACTAAGTCATGTTTGTGAAACCTGGCCTATATTTTATAACTGTATGTTGCACTATATACTGTAAACTGTAACTGGATTGAATCTGGAATCATATTTGTCTCCCTGTTGTCCTTTAAAATCATTTTAATTATATTTTATTTATTTTGGCGGATTTCTGAGGTCAGTTAAAATACACTATCATTCAAATGTTTGGGGTTAGCAAGAATTAAGAAGTTTTTAGTCTCATGCTCACCCAGGCTCATTGGAAATACCTTCCTCTACCTACATTTCTGTGAAACTCCAAAAACATACTTATACATACAAATCGCTGCAGTTTCCAATTGAAATGAACACTAGAGACAGTAAAACTCTCACAACTGTTATTTTATCCTACTACATGTATGTACATGTATTGTAGATGCAATGTCTGCATTTACATCTGAAAGATGTATTATTTTGGGTGTTTGCTCCTCTACAATAAGTCTATAGGACGCTTTGTTTTAGATGTCAAATAGACGTCTATTAGATGTCTTTAAGAATTTGGTGTTTTGTATGTAAAACTGACATCTGAAAGGCGTCTGTCAGACGTTTGTAGACAGCAGATGCCTTCCAGTTCAAAAGATTTTTAACAGACATCTTGCAGATGTACGTGTGCTATCTGGGCCGTGAGTCGAGTTCAACAAAACAGCTGAAATCTGCATAAGGAAGTTAAAATAGCACAGCTACATCAACAAATGTGTTTTATATCAGTTCTGCATTTGTTAACATTATTGGGTAGTTTTAGGGTTGGGTTTCATGTGGGATATTTCCAACACGGCAGAGCATTAACTTTCAGTGACAGTTCTCTAATATTTGAATTATGAACCCCCGCAGTACACAGGCCAACCTGAAGCAACATAATACAAACACAGCAATACGCACCTCTATCAATATAACACATTTGTGCCAGGGTCATGTATTGAACTTGCATTATTGCACCACTCAGGGACGTTTTACGTTGAAACTGCCACAATTATCCTTCAGAAATCATTCTGATATGCTGATTTGCAGCTCCTTTCTTCTTCTCATTATGTTTAAGTCTTGTGGAAACTGATAGATGTTTTTTTGCAGGATTTCTTGAACACTGAATACAAGGAAGACAGTTTTTTTTCTAAAATCTATGTTTAAAATGCTTATATTTACTATTTTGTGAAACTTGAAGCTCAGAATAACAGTGTAGCCTATGAGATGCAATCTTTAATAATATTAAATATCTTTCCTGTCACTTTATTTATTTATTACATCCTCGTAGAGCAAAGAAAAGTACATTTCTTTAAAAAAAAAAACCTTACTAAGTGCGTGCACAAACCTGCAAATATTCAAGTGTACGCATTTATGCTATTGTAATTTTACTGTTTAAGTTATGTGATGAATTTAATTACATCTTTAGGAAAACAGCAGATTGAATATCAACTGTCCATGTGAAATTTCGGCACATTTTCTGCAAGCTTTTCCAATATACTTCATGGGATAATTTGCATACTTTAAATTTTAATAAATAAAACTATAAAACAATTAATCAACAACATAGGTGACCAAACCACCATTAATATGACTAGGCAAAAAAAGTTAATTGTTTCCTGCTTTTTTTTCTGCCAAGTATAAGGTCACGAGTCACATTTAAACTCATGATACCATTGAAAGAATGATGGTGTTGTCATTTCAGCTGTACATAACCCAAAATCACAATGTTTAAAGACTGAAGTGTGAAATCTCATTGAAGTGATCACACTTGAACAGATGCCCATGTAGGGAGAAAAATCCAACCCGATGAGCCGGAACCAACAATAGAAGCGAGGAGAAGAGAATCTTGTGATTAAAGGAATGTTATGCCCTTTGCCACTTTCTTTCAGCTCTAATATGGTTCCATGGTCCGGATAAGTACCATGGAGAAAAGGAGGACATGGAGAGAGAGAGGGTCAGCGCGATTGGCATTAAACCCAAAAAGCCCTGGGAGCTTTTTACAGACACTAGTCTTCGCTGGCAGCTCCTGACCCTCTTCGTGATCCACACGTCCCAGCAACTCAACGGCATCAATGCGGTGTGTATCTCACCCAGACACCATGAAACAACAACTTCACATCAGTGGCTTGGATTAGCCTTGACTGCTGATGTGTGCAATATCAAAACCAAAAAAATGCCCCCTGCCTTCAAAATTGCATGTGATCGGCTTGCTGTGGATTAAACCCTGATCTTTTCTCAGAATAAATGACTATTAAAGAAAGAAAAAAGCATGAAGTCGTTCAGATTTCAGCTTTGAGGCTGTGACATTTACTTGAGCTTCTATAATGGGCATGAAATTGATTTTGCACACATGCTTAAAAGCTTTTATGGGGAGTCATGTGAGATACAAGAGTAAAATTGCAAAGCCAGTGATGAACCATGTATACACATTAGACACTTCAGTCCTAACAAACAGATCATGAATGAAACATCAAACCATTAGACAGGCCAAACGTACATTTCTGAAAATTGCTTGTTATAATTTGCAGATTAAATTTGATTTACAGCAAACTGTAGTTTAAATCAAAGTGCTTTTCCAAAAATGGAAGTTTAATTCTTACACATTAAACTGTTCCCAACGTGTCTGATGTACTGTAGTGCAAAAACTCTTAGGCCGCTAGTATTTACCTGCCTGGAAAACTATGGGCAAGTGTACCTCGGAACAAAAACTGTTTTACCAAAAGCTGCAATACCAAATATTTATTTGATTTAGTTAATAGAAGTTAATTAATAAATAAATCTATTCATGGCATGACTTTTGAGAGCATCCTCATTTTGCAGCATTTTTACACGAGTGTCTAAAACTTTGAACATTACTGGAGCTTTCCAGGTAGGTTTTTTGAAGCATCTTTGAAGCATCTTAAGTTGTTTGTATTACTTCATGTCATTCCAGACCGACTATCTAATAAATAGCCAACAGCTATTTGTTTAATAAAGATAGAAAAGAAAATGACCCATAGTTATTTTACAATTTTTCAGTCCGTTGATGGAAGAGTCTTTGTGTTAAGTTTTATTGTCCCTGTGCACATCTTACACAAATTTCAGATCTAACGTACACCATTATGTATGCCTCTTCTCCCATTAGATTTATTTCTATGCAGACTATGTGTTCACCCAGGCTGGGATTCCAGCTGACAAGATTCCATATGCTACAGTGGGAACTGGAGCTTGTGAGTGCATCACCGCACTGACATGTGTAAGTCTGGAGTCATTCTTCCTCTACTAATTAATTGATCTCGTAATGTATTACACAGAGAATAGAAATATAGCAAATATTATAATGCAATACTTTAATTGGTAGGGTAGATTATGGTTGATTGGTTAAAAACAAGGAATGTCCTTCTTGGCTAAATCCAAGAAGTCATGTCAGGTCTTATTTTTATAGCACTTTATACACTCTTGTTTCAAAGCAGTAATAACTGACTTGAATTTGACACAAATTCAAATCCTTTAAAGTGTTATTTCAAGTCATTGTGTAAAGTTAATCAATTATGATACAAGTTCAGTTCAGCTAAAACAAAGTAAAATAAAAAATAAATACAGTAATATCATTATTCAGCCTGAGCCAGTTCACAGTTGATTCAAACTGATGTTTGTGTGTTTCAGGGTCTTCTGATCGAATCTTTGGGAAGAAGAGCTCTGATTATTGGTGGATACTCTCTCATGAGCGTGTGCTGTGTCTGTTTCACCATCGCCCTCACTTTTCAGGTCTAGTTATCTAATACCTGCTGTTTTTTCCCCTGCGATATTTATTTTGCGTACTGCTCCAATATTTTATTATCATTTAGTGCTAAACTAGTATCATATTTATATGGTTATGTTGAAACATGGCCTACAGTTTGTGATCTTAATTTTCTAACATTTGAATGTCTGCAGATTCATTAATGTTTGTTTGGTGTTTCTCCTCACAGGAGTCCAGTCCTTGGGTTCCCTACCTTAGTATGATATGTGTTTTTGCCTTCATTCTCAGTTTTGGCCTTGGACCAGGTGAATAAATGAGTGAAAAAAAGAAAGAAAGCAGAAGGAAGATTACAGTGCATAATGGTTTTAACAAAGGAATAGATAGGGGTGGTTTCCCAGACAGGTATTAGATTAAGCCAGGGCTAGGTCTTTGTTTATTTAGGACATTTAAGTAGTTTTTAGAAACATGTCTTACAAAAAAGCATTACCTGGAAGCATTTTAAGACCAAACCCATGGCAGTAATGTATTTTAAGGTACAGTACAAGCTTTTTCCACTTTGGACAGCTCTAACATTTAAAACCATGTTTGGGAAACTGCCCCATAAAGATTATAAAAAATAGAAAGATTATAGGATATTTGTTGAAAATCTACCCTCAGGCCAGCCAGGATGAGCATGTTTTTTCATTGGAACATTACATCACTTGCTCACCAGTGGATCCTCTGCAGTGAATGGGTGCCGTCAGAATGAGTCCAAACAGCCGAGCATCACAGTACAAGTAATCCACACCACTCCAGTCCATCAGTTAACATCTTATGAAGCAAAAAGACACAAATAACAATCTTTATCCATAACATAGCTTTTTCTAGTGAAAACATCATATGAATCAGTAGAGAAATATGCACTGATCAAGATGTTTAATTTAAAAAGCTTTAATGATAGATTTGTTTCTTAAAAAACAAGCAGTTTTTCCACAATATGCTAAGTGATGGACTGGAGTGGTATTAATTACTTGTAGGTTTTTATCAGCTCTCTGGACTGACGGCACCCATTCACTGCATATGATACATTGGTGAGCAAGTGATTTGATGCTAAATTTCTTCAAATCTGTTCAGATGAAGACACTAAAACATTTTTGCATGCCCTGAAGTTGGGTAAATTTTCATTTTTGAGTAAACTATTCCTTTGATTAAAAACTTAATCTCCACACAGTTGCTATATTATGATGATACACACTAGTATAGTTTGGTCAGTAATATCAGTGTGCTCTGCGTTGTAGGTGGTGTGACAAACATTTTAACAACAGAGCTGTTTACCCAAACCGATCGACCTGCTGCGTACATGATTGGTGGATCTATCAACTGGATCTCTTTCTTCCTCATTGGCATGATCTTTCCATTTATTGTGGTATATATGAACCTCCTCTTATCCTTTAATTGATGGTTACTCAGTGTTATAATATTTAAAATTTCACAAAGCAGTTGTATTTCTCCAAGATACAGGACCTTATTTACTTTTGCAGATTCTGTAAAAACAATCAAATTATGATAGGCCTATGTGTTATTTGCTTTATGAGAGTTTTGTTTTTAACAAACTTCTCTTTTTCAATCTCTCTCAGAATGGACTAAAGCAGTACTGCTTCCTTGTTTTCCTCGTTATCTGTTGCTTGGTGGCCACTTACATCTTCTTTGTGGTCCCTGAGACCAAGAACAAGACCTTCCTGGAGATTCAGAGTGATTTTCAATCTAGAAAGAAGCTCATTGCTGCCAATGGTACTGAGGGCCCTCTACTGTCCACACCGATGTAAAGCACATGATACATTTACAAAGCACTGTATTTTAAAGGGCTTTATAATGTCTGTGTACTTATGTATGAATGTGCTAAAAATACCTGGAAACATA
Organism: Enteromius thamalakanensis; assembly: GCA_032357475.1. Lineage (NCBI taxonomy): Eukaryota > Metazoa > Chordata > Actinopteri > Cypriniformes > Cyprinidae > Enteromius > Enteromius thamalakanensis. The sequence goes on from JAUCMT010000105.1 coordinate 443,951, forward strand.
AAACCAGAAAATGTCTAATTTGTGACACAGACATTGCACTACAGCATGTGCCTTCAAAATGAATTCCGCCTTTTACATAAAAGAAAGTCACATGATGGTAGGGACTTCAATAGCCTAGTATTACATCTTGGATATGTTTTATACAAATAAATGGTTGACACTGCAATGCAAAATTACTACAAAGTAGTATTATTAATCAGTGTACTTGTTTGATACTGCCTTTTGTAATTACGTTTTATCTTTAATTATGTAAAATGGATCAGTATTATAAACTTAAGCAAGAAACATCTCATGAAGTCATTGAATTAATCATGCTTTGAATTTACTTTAATGTCAGCAGCAATTTTGGAAATAAAGGAAATGTTTGCACAACACAATTGTTTCTATATTTCACGTCAGACATTTTTTTATTCTTAACATTCTCAGTTTGCAGATACTTTACAAAACACGATTCCAGTGCGTGAATAAAGCATGAATTCACTTTATTTTACAGTCAACAAAGACGTTAAGGAAATGATGACAATAAACAATAAAGTGTATAATGGTAGTGTTTATTCTTAACGTCCTTAACGTATTTTAAAGGTTTATTTTAACAACGATTTATTTACGTTCCAAAATGTTATTATTCAGAGGTAAATCCTTACGCCTTCACAGCGCAGCTGAATCAACGCACAGCGTGGTATTTGTTGTTTTTCTCAACGCTGCTACGTCTCGACCAATCACTGCCGTTTACATTTACTTGATATTTTTTAAATATCATCTAATATACATTACAGAGGCGCAAAACCTATCGTTTCAAAGTTTTAAATCACTGAAATTAATATATTTAAAGTAACATTCTATTTAGTGTTTACGTGCATCAAGACAAAGGTTTTTTTACGTGTTCCGCCCACTGCAGGAAGAAACTTTGTGACAGCTTGGGATTGGACTATCGACCCATGACACTTGTCAGACTCAAAGCAGGAATACATGTTTATTCTGTCTGCAGTAGAGTATGGCTGGCAGACAGGCAGTGAAAGCGTACCTGGATCTCTTGTCGCAGCCATGCAGGGCTGTACAAATATTCCTTAAACACAATAAAATCCCACACACGGTGGAGCTCGTTGCGTTACGGAAAGGTGAGCAACATTGTTGTTGTGAGTGTGTTGTTGTACAGAAGAGACAGTGCGGTATGCATTTGTAAAGTCCAAAGATTGTTCAAAGGTTACATAGCACTAGCTGTCTATAATTATTACAGAAGCTTGTATGCTTTTTATTATTTGAACTTTATTCTACATTAACCTTCACCATTTGAATGCCCTTGAACTTCGAACGTGTAGGGCAGCACAAAACACCTGAGTTCACCAATCTCAACCCCATGCAAAAAGTGCCAGTGTTGGATGACAATGGATTTGTGCTTACTGAGAGGTATGGAGATTGTAGTGGTAAAAAGAGCATTTGGAAATCTGTCATTTTAAAAACTGAAATTATATTGCCATTAATAGTATTTTATTAGGTGTTATTTCTATTATGAACCAGTGATGCTATATTAAAGTATCTGGCAACAACCTACAATGTCCCTGATCACTGGTACCCCAAACTGCCAGAGAAGAGAGCCAGAGTGGATGAGTACACAGCCTGGCATCATGCAAACACACGTTTACATGCTGCCACAGTCTTCCTGCAAGAGGTAGAGTTTGATATGTTGTGGCTGACATGACATTTCAAGCACTTACATTATTCTTGCCATCGAATACCATCTTTTTTGACTTGCATTCCTGCACAGGTTATATTTCCAATGATGGGACAACCAACAAATCCTGCAAAGTTTAAAAAGGCTCTGGCAGACTTAGATGGCACACTGGACATGCTGGAAAACATGTTTTTGAAGAGACATCCCTTCCTGTGTGGTGACGACATCTCATTGGCTGACCTTCTCGCAGTGTGTGAGCTCATGCAGGTAAGAACATGGAGCCGCTATGTCTATGGCACTAAGACACCATTATGCATGGTTTATTAGGACAAAACTGAATATTTATGCACAATTCTATACATGTGAAAACATAAACAGATGTCTTTTTGATTGTCCCTTTCAGCCCATGTGCAGCGGGAGGGACGTTCTGAAGGACAGACCCAAACTGCTGAGCTGGAGAAGTCGAGTTCAGTCAGCGCTCTCCGACTCCTTTGATGAAGCTCACTCTGTTGTCTATCAAATAAAGCAGAAGTTCAAAGCTAAACTGTGAAAAATCCACTCTCGATTCAGAGCAGTTCATTCTAGAAGGTTATCACAAATTATTCTTTTAATGTGAATAACATAGCAAGTCGTAGTAATTTACTTCATGCGAAGAATGCATCTGTCTAGCATGAATATTTAGTTGGCTCAGTATCATGTTTGATTGATTTATGGTTTGAAAAGAGGCATATTTGCATATATGTATATAACAGGCATATGTTTTGTGAACTTTATGTGCCTTTTATTTACACAACATGGTAGTGTGGTTTGCTAGATGAAGAAACCTGTGATGATTCAAGTATATTAAGGAGCAGAAAATGCAAACACATTGTACTGTTGACAGGAACTTGTCTAAGAATACCATTTTATTTACAAGAGTTAAAGTATGTGAACATCAAGAGGTTTCCTCTTGTATAATGGTTTTTCTTCTCACTCTTGTGCCTTACCTTTTACGAATAAAATGTCCAATAAAAACTTTCAATCAATAATGTGCATTTTAATGTTGCATATCACATTTACACAACACAAACATCCTTCTGAAAATGTATTGAATTTTATTTAATTCAATTTTGATTGATTATGAGCCTTATTCAATATTTCTTATTTTTCTAAATTTCTTATTTATACAAATATTCAAACTTCTCACAAAAAATAAAAATAAATCAAAGGTGAATCCACAAGGATTGACATACCCCTTGAAAATCACATGCAATCATATTAAGTGTCAAAAAGTAAGATTAGGAAAACCAAAATAGCAGTTTTCACACAGTCGTTTACCCACACACCAAAAACTGCACCTGCCTTGCACTTTAACTTTAGACAAAGCAAGTCTGCGCGTGGAGTAGCCTACATTATTAAACATAATCCAGAACTTTCATGCACTGTCAAAACTAAACAAGTCGGCCAGCTGATTCAGTTTCGATTTTGATTAAATTGTGATCGTCTGTACAATAAAAAACTAGAAAAAAAATCTAAACTCGTGAAACATCCGTATGTCTGCTGATCCCTGGTGATTGGCTAAAAGGCTTGGTGAACTTTTTTTTTGCACCAATAGTTTGCGCCTTTTCAAATGTGTACACAGCAATGTGGTTTGCTAAATGAATAAACATAATGGTTTGTGAAGACTTGTGTATAATTGAAGGAGCAGAAAATGTACCATATCCATGTCAACAATGAAATGTTTAGAAAGAGTGAAAGTATGTGAACATCAAGACGCTGATGTATGTAACCCTGGTTAATTGAAGTAATTGAAGTGAATCTTAATTTATTCACAGTTGTTAACATTATATTCTTGTAATAAAAGTTAAAAAACAAGTGTAGAAGTTAATAAACAACAATAAAAAATTTGTCAATTTATCCTATTTAGAAGATTAGTTATTAACCAATAAGAGCTTGTTGTCATTGTGCACTCTGTGTGCGCACAATGATAGAAGACAAACTATTTGATCGAGAAAATGTGAAAGAGATGATCTGAACCTTAGCGATCAAATTTATATTAAATAAATATTTAAAAAGTTTCTCTGAAACATGTAAGGAAGAAAAATTTAATTATTTTGAGCGCCGAGCCACTGAAGAAGCCGATTCATCATTGTTGATCGCATACTCGTATAAGAGATGTGCCTGTGTAAGAAGAAAAAAAGCATTTGAAACAGTTTTTTTCAATTTCTATGGATTGCGATTTCCATGACTGATTTCCGTGACCGAAACCGAAATTCCAATAAGATCTTATGCAAAGGAATCACTTTATGCATTCCTCAAATTGTAAATCACTTTTTTATCAAAAAAGGATAAAAGCGTCGGCTAAATAAATTTAAACAATCATAACAATTAGAAAAAAAGAACCTCAAGATTGAGGTTGTAAATGTGTGTACATTTAAATAACTATTTAGTTAAAATATGGTAATGAAAGGAAAGTAAATTGAATACATAACGTATATCAAAAATATAACCAACATACAAAAATTATGAGTCTGTGGGATGGATGTGAATGTTTAGTTGTTGGCTTATTTCATGTCATTTATGAAACATTTATCATTTATTCATGATAAACTTAATTGAATGCTGTACATTGCACACAAAATACAGTACGGTAATCCAGGCCTATGGTTAATAAAATAATTTAACAATGTGATAATTTCTATAACAACCAATATGCATTTTTAAAAATTCTAAATTAAATAGTAATTAATTAATCTGTCTGATGTTCCTAGTTTGCTATCTTCACGCAGGTTTGTTTTACGCATTAAACTTGTGGCCAAAAGAAATAGATGTCGTTCCCTCAATGACTTTACATTGCATGGCCCTGACATGTTATCTAAAAAAAAAATCTTCCCACGAGTAATCATGGCCCTGACAAAACACCCTACAAATCTGTTTTGCCAATATCCTATTGCATTTTCAAGTCAGGGTGGCTTTGACTGTGTGAGAAAATTAATGTGTGACATGGGAAAAGTAGAAAATGATAAAGTATAGAAAATGTTAAAATTTTATTTTGGACAAAGGAAATAGTAGAAATACATATTTACAAAGCCATTACAGTGTTAGACATTCAGGATGAATCGGCCACAGGAAACAAATAAAAGTCAAGGCCCAGGTTTCCTCTTGGATGGTGGTTCGCCCTCTGTCTCTTCTGCCTTGCGTTTCTGTGACAACTGTTAAAAATCACATTTAGCTGTCAGTATGCATCTAGTCAATGTTGTAATACATTTTAAAAAGGAATATTTAAATTTCTACTAGTAGTGTCAAAATTAGCACATTAGCATGCAATTAACCTTTTTAGATGAACGCATTAAAAATCTCGTCAGCTCATTAATAGAGACTTTGATGTCGGTCAGAAAAGGTAGTAAATAGAGTAGATTGTAAATAAGAGTCTTGTCAGTCAGAATAGTGTCACATTCAGCAGCTCTAAAGGAAATAACAGCCAAAATGACCAGCTGCTGCCATGTCTTAAAAAATAAAATAAACCTTTATAGCTTTAAGGCTTCATCTATATTTAATTTAGAATATGTCTAATAACTTCAATTCCTATATATTTCTGCTGAGGGGGATCAAGTAAATATGCCATTTATTATTGTTACTTGTTTGTGAACATCCAAGCAGCCATTGCACCGTCACACCACCATGTGATCACACACGCCTGCACCTCATTATCCACGCCCACACTCTCATTACACCCTGCATAAACAGTAAGCCAAACTCTCACACCAGCTAATCCTGAAGTCTTGATTTGCCCTAGCTGTCAATTTCTGAGCATTTCTTCTTCTTCCCGTTATTACCTAGGACTGTTTATTTTGTGTTGTGACTATTTGCTGCCTGCCCTGATATCTGCCTGTTTATCTTGACCTTGATTCTGTCTCATCCCCATTGCTGTTTGCCGGTATTTTGACCCTGCTTGTCGACCCTGAATAAAAATTCTGCAAATGGACCCGCACGCCTCTGACTCATTTGCTACAATTATAATGGGTTTATGTGAAGATTGTTTTGAGTTCACTTAAATTATAAGTTCTTTAAGTCTGAATGTTAAAACTGACAGCTCTCAATTACAATATCTTAAAAATGTACTGTCTTTATGTTGTTTGTACATTAAGATTGAATGTGAAATTGTTGCAATATAAAAGTATATTCAAAAACTTTACTGTTAGTTAGGATTAATATTGATTAATCACAATTAATTTCTGAAAAATATGCTATTTGTTAATTTTCTTTAATTGATTTAGATTAAGCCCTTTAATAGAAAACAACTACAACTATTGTAAAAAATAATAATAATAATAAAAAACAATATTGCACTTTTATCCTGAATAAAATATTCCATATGCTTGTACCTTGGATGTTTCACACTGCATCAGATGGTCTGCAGTGGCTCTCATCTTGTCATCCTGTTACACAAACATCACATTTGCTAAATGCTGTTTTTTTCTCCCTTAAAGCAAATCACATTTCAAATGCTATTTAAAGACTGACAACTATTAATACTAGAATAATGTTTAACCAAATATGGGTAGTTAGTAGGTTTTTCAGCACGCACGTTCAACCACGGATGTATCAGCGCTTCTTCCACGCTCAGACGCTTTTCAGAATCCACAACCAGGAGTTTCTTAATCAAATCTTTGGCTGAAAGAAAAAGTAACTTAAACTGTTCAAATATTTCTGACAATATAAAATGGTATGATGTACATGTTAAAAGAAAACAAGGACATTACCTTCATTAGAAACCTTCTTCCACTGAGATGGGATGAAGCGGTAATGGCCGTTAATGATCTGTTCACGCACTGACATGGTGGAGCACTCTGTGTTAAATGGAGGATAACCCCCCAAACTGTGACAACACAGATACACACACAGCTTTAGGAATAAAAAACATACACTCATGTGTTCAATCAAACTCAAAATGTAAGTTTTAAATAATGAATGGCGTTTTTCAGTAATTCGTTTACTATAAAAGTATTTATAGTAACACTTTACAAATAGGTCTGGTTTGTTAAGATTATTTAAATCCGGATTAAAAATGACTCTATCCTCCGGTTTCACAGACAAGGCTTAAGCCTAGTCCTAGACTTGACTGTAAGTCTAAGCTGTTTTAACTAAACAATACTCGCACTTGCTGATCTTAAAATGTATAGGTGCCTTTGTTTAGCCTTAAGATTTACACAAGTAATGTTATTCTAAGGTATGTTTATAAAAAATGACTTAAATGTCCTAATTAAACTATGGCTTAATCCTGGCTTAGGGTAAACCCTTTCTGTGAAACCGGGCCTATATCTTTTACAGCAGTTTTCAAACATATTGTAAGATTTAAAAAAATGAGAGAACCTGGATAACTGTAATAGCTTTATCGATGTTGATCACATTACTACTAGCATCATGTATAATGCAATAATATATATACATACTGTATTTTATATATATATATATATATAGCCTTTATGACGCACACACATCACTCGCTCACAGAAACTTGTCAACACTACTCACAACCTTCATTAAATTATTTCACTAAATTATTTTGGCATCGATGTTAGCACTGTTAGCTTGTAGAGCAGGCTGAAAATGTTGATTTTGAAGCATTTTGTCATCGTAATTTGAGCACTGTGTAATAAAGGGAAGAAGAACAGTTGGGAGTCATTCGGTAATTTTAAATATTGGGGTGTCTATGGAGCTTCCGGCCCTGGTTTTACTTTGTATTAATGAAATATATCAAAATGATTGACATAAACCATGCTTTCGTAAAGTGACCATTGTAAGATTCAAAAAGGGACATGCTGTGCCCTGAATGCTCTCCGTGATTTGTGAGCTGGATCATATTTGCGTAGCTTGCAGTCTCTGGCATATGGATATTAGTCACGGTGCATTTTTGTAAAGTTCAAGGCTTCACTTCTGCTCAACACTATAAATATTCGCTGTCCCCTTGATAAACTTGAATCTGGTTTGAACTACAGTATTTGTGTCTGTAACATTCTTGGCTTCTCTACTCTATAGCTATAGAACACATCTTTGACTCAGATCTCGAAAATGGTTTTATATACTTATAACAACACATACGATCATAGAAATTAACTTAGTTTCATAATTTCTCCATCCTCATGTCATTTTAAACCCTAAATGACTTTTGCCCTTATAAAACTGACTGTTTAAATAACTAATTTAACAAAATGTAATGATTCAATAAAAAAAAAAATTACCCACACCAGTTGTGAAGCGATATACACGTTTTATATTAGAAGACCAAAATTTAATCCATTTTATATCACATGTTCATGAACGAATTATTCTTCGGAGTGTGTTTTTGAAATGAATAGTTTGATCCAATTACAAAAACCAGCTTTGGATGACTGAAGCTTAACTTAATGAATCAATGATCCAGTTTTAGTAGGATATAAAGATTACATTAAATAAATAATTCAGTCTGTTCCTCATACAAAAGCTCAATAATGACACAATTGTCCTCTTTAGAGCCGATTATAGCTTAATTAAACTTGTCTCAGAAATGTACGTCCTTTATTCCTAAAGCAAACTAAAGCAAAAAAGAACCGGCCGAGCTGAATAATTAAACTATTTTACACTTCATAAACTAAACTGAATCGAGATCTATGTGTTAAGCTGAATAATGACACATTACGGTCTTTTAAGAGCTTATTTACAACTGCATTTGTTTCATATTAAAAAAAAATTCACAATTAAAACGGTTATTTTCTGGTTTATTACCGCACTGCAAAAATAGTAACCAGCAGTTTTTTGCTGCTTTTAAACTATCTGCATTATGCAAAGCACTTTTTAAATAAATGTCAAGTTTTAAAATGTAGTGTACAAGCCATTTTGCCTATATGATATAATTTATTAGTAGCATGAAAGCCTTAGTCTTTATTCGCTGAATAACTTCCCATATACTGTCATTCGCTTTTTGTTTGGCAGAAAAAAATGGGTTCCGAAAAAAGACATTTAATTTCATTTTTAGGTGAACTACTCCTTTAAGAAGCTTTCCAAGTAATGCTGGTTCCCACTGATTCATATTTACACATTCAACTTTAATCTTCACTAACCAGATGAACAGTAGGACACCCAGGCTCCAATAATCGACCGCTTTTGTATATCCTACAGTCGCAGCGTGTGTGAACACCTCCGGGGCAAGATATGTGGGCGTCCCGCAGAGCGTCTTCATCAGGGAGGATTCCTCCAAAATCTTAGACTGATTAAAATCCGTAATCTACAAAGCATTGAGAATACGCATGTGTGGTGAAAGCAGGTTATCTCAGGATCTGGGTTATTTCTGTGCATCCTGTTTTAACTACAAAGACAAAGACTTGGCTGGAGCTCTGAACTTTGGAACGGTGACAACTAAAAGAAGAGCGATGTAAAGCTACATCGTTTTCAAAGCTCTCAGGCAAACACACCTTAATCAAACAGATGTCATCATGTGAAGCCAGCAGCACATTCTCAGGCTTGAGATCTCGATGAATGATCCCATTATTGTGGAGATACTGGAGAGAATATAACAGAACATTAATAACATAAATCTTTGCATTTTACCTATTGCTATAACTTGTCTCCTAGTCTAGCTTTCTAATAAACGGGCATCATACACTATAGGAATATTGTTGGTTCTGTGACAAATTGCACCTCTATTGTAATTTGTTTTGGATAGAAAAATCAGCTAAATGCATTCTGTCCTGAAGGGCACTTTTCCTTTAAATGCACACCCATCTTTATTATATTGTGGCCTTACTGTAACTTAAAACATAAAATCAAAAGAAACGGTTTGTAGTTATAAGTGCTTTTTTTTGTTTTATATGGGTTATCAGCCACCACCACCAACAAGAGAATAATAAAATATTTCACAAAAATAATAAAAAAACTAGTTACCACTAAACTTACTATATAAAGTTCCAACATGAGAAAATATACTGTATATATCTTTTTAATTCAGTAAGGATGCATTAAATTTATCCGATTAAAATATTTTTTTATTTCAAATAAAACATTTTCAATATTTATTATTTCAAGTATTTTCAATGCATTTTTATCTTCGTTTAAACTTTCTATTCATTAAATAATTCAGAAATAAAAATTTTCCCCTAAAATATTAAGCACCCTAACTTTTTCCAGCATTGATAATAAAACTTTATTCCTGAGCCGGAAAATAAGCATATAATAATGATTTCTGAAGGATCAGGTCACACTGAAAACTGATGCTAAAAAATCAGCTTTGCTGAATTTATTTACAGGTATAAATTACATTTAAAATGTATTCAAACAGAAGTAATTTATTTTAAACCACAATAATATTTCACAATATTCCTAATTTTATTGTATTTATTTAAATAAATGCACAATAAAAGACTTCTTTTTTGAACAATTTTTAAATGCTATTTTCCATTTATTTTAATAGGGTACTACAAAGCTGTCTTTCTCCATTCTATATGATCAGTTTGACTGATTTGAACGGTTTTAAAAAAAAACCCTTTAGAGGAAAACGCTGTTTGGAGCATTTCTCACAAAGACGTACCTCCACAGCCCTGAGCATTTGATAAAAGTAGAGTTTGGCAATTTCTTCCTCCAGCTGTTTCTTTGCCTTAATCCTTCCAAACAGCTCTCCTCCTTCAACACTATCAATATAATTAATCAAAAAGCATGTTTAAAACATTTGTAAAAAACAAAACAAAAACAAAACTTGTGTAGAACAGGTAAGAATATGCGGTAAATTCAGCCTGCGAGTTCATGTGGCTAACTATTCCCCAACAAAACACCACAGGAACTTACTACTCCAAAACAATGTAGTAAGAGTCTTCCGTCTGGTAGAAATCTTCTGTCTTGATCAGGCACGGCTGCAGGGATGAGAAAAATAATGAGATTTCTTTACTATAGCTCTGTAACATTTCAGACTCATTCAAGACTTACATGATCAATTTTCTTTAAAATTTCAATTTCTCGTTCTGCATTCCTTGTGGCCGTCTGTGGAACACAAATAGAAGATTTAAAAAGAATTAATTTTAAACATTAGTAAGTACAAACAAAATCCTAAAGCATTATTTCATTTATTGTTTAAGGATACACACCAGCTAATAGTGATTTACAGCATTGGCATTAGTTTTTTTAATGGCCAATCAGAAGTGTTCAGATGAGTCATCACTGAAACAGTTCAGTTCAGTGCGTGTTGAATTCAGCTCTCTTGCAAATTCTCTCATCATAAACAACAATGTATGTGCGATGCAAGCATAAGAGATTTATTTAGCATAAAAAATTAAATGCTTTTGAAAAATGTGGTATTTTTTTTTCAGTATTCTTTAACGAATAGAAAGATCAAAAGAACAGCATTCATTTGAAAAGCAGCTATTCAGCATGTTAGTGTTTTCTGAAGCATCATGTGACACTGAAGACTGGAGTAATGATGCTGACAACCTAAGAAATAATGATATTATATCAAAATAGAAAACCGTTATTTTAAAATGTACTAATATTTCACAATATTACCGTTTATATTGTACATTTGATCCAATAAATTCAGTCTTGATGAGCATAGGGAACTTAAAAACATAAAAAAGTACTATGAACTGTAAGGCATTAAAGTATTATAAACAGTATGACACTATGTGTATCATATGTGCAGTGCTACAGTATGTATATTTTATTATAATGCATTGATACACCAGGTTCTTACCCCTATTGATGGGAAGTCGTGTTTGTTTATAGTTTTCAGAGCAACTTTTTTACAGGTTTCCTTTTCAATGGCAAGCTTGACTTCACCACAGATGCCTCTGTCAGAAAACACAGAGGTTTTACAATAAACTGCAAATACAACAATATTGTGCAGGAAGCACAGTGTGGTAGGACATGTCTGCTGGGACCATAGACATATAAAGAAGCTTAGAGTAACTCAAAATACATGATATTTTGACGCTTACTGAAAATCAAGTTCACTTACGTCCCAATCTTTCGTGCTATGTGATATTTTTTGCTGAACTCTAAAGGAAGGTTTGGTTGATCGTCACCCATCTTATCTATGAACATAAAAACTGTGGGGAAAAAAGAACCAATCAGAGATTAAAGCAACAGGTTTTGTCCTTTATTTTGTCTTAAATTCTTTATATTTAATGCAAAAAATAACATCTCAATGACAATTTTCAGATGGTTAAATACATGAACTGTAGTTTACATAAACTCGTAAAAAAACGTCTAAATGACTAACCTTGATGTTTTGGTTCAGCAAGGGCAATAACAGAGTTATTGCTAAGAAGTCTTCGCTTCCCATTTCCTATTTTCTCGTCGTCCACCCATGTGCCATTACCACTCAGGTCCTCAACGTAGACGAGATTCTCATCCTGAAACAGAAGTAAAAAAAAAAAAACGAAAAAATGTAGAATGTATAAACCTGGTGTGCTTTTCACAGTCAGTTATGATGAATCTGATCAGAGAGTGAAATTATCAATTTGAGACTTGATAAAGAAAAGAAAACTTTCGACGTTTTATTTGATAAAGACTAGTTTCAGACAGAGCTAGTCAATGTTGGTCTTACCCTAAAAATCCTGAAGTGCTTCTTGCTGTATGTTCTGAAATGTGCTGACTGTCTTACAATAGAGTTGGTGAAAGTGTAATCGCATGCGCTATCCCTTCCAAAGATATACTGCTTTTCAACGCAATCTGGAAAACATGTAAAAGAAGCCATATTGAGTATGATTATTGTTGAATAAATCTGTTAAATACTCTTTGCTTTAATTGAAATAAACTTTTAATAAAAATGAAAAATATAAGATGAAAATCTAAACTTTCAAAACGTAAAACTGAATAAAATGAATATAAAAAAAAAAACAAATAAGCTAAACAGATTTAAAACAAACAAATAACACAAATGACAAAAGCACATAATAATTTGACTAAAAATAATGAAAAATAATTCAAAATATTAATAAAACTATAATAGTAATTATACTAAAACAACACTGGCCATATTTCTGTTATACTGCAATAGCTCAACAATCTCATAACTGTTAAAGGAATGACCCGTATTTAATGACAGTATTTGTAGCATAATGTCACAAACACAGCAACTAAAATTTTCCCTTAAAAACAAAGCAACAATGCACTGTTAGGACAATACACATATTAGCACTGTTTAAGGGTGTATATAATCAGAAACAGAAAGCTTAAATTGCTTTGCTAAGCAGACAAACATGTATAAATGAATATGGTTTGGAGTTACTGATCGGTGCAATTTGCACCAAAACTGTGTAGTCACGAATCGCCATGCTGGGACACCTTGCACATACCGTATCACGTCAGTTACAGGTTTAACATCTTCAAACCACTGAAACTATCTTCAGTTGTATCAAAATGACAGCACTTAACTTGGGATAAACCCATTAATAATATTACTTTGACTGCTTCAAAAAATAACATAACACTTCATAAACATTTATCAGGAAAAACCCATCAAAAACGTTTATTTTAACTCACAGCAAAGACATTTTTTACCGGGAATCCCCCTGAAAAGTGTTTGGGTTAGTTTTGTGTAGCAATTTTTGCTGAAAAAAAAAAAAACTGCCAGCTCTGTTAAAAACCTCTCTGTTGCTGCAGTTTCTCTAAGTAAGTATCTATTCTGACTGGGTTTCCATGTTCAAAAAAGGACATCACAAATTTCGTCAATAGCACCAACTCAAAAGTGTACATTAATACCATTTAACTGCTTAAACATGATTACTATACATATAGTAAGAGGTCAGAAATGCAACCCATTTGGTTTGTTATTGATACCAAAAAGCATTGGGAAATTAATTATAATGTTCTTACATTTTAAAATAAAGGAAGAAAAATATACTTAACTGAGCACACTTAATCCGTGCACCAAGGGGATGACACGGCCCCACACCTGGGGCTGGACTTCCTCCTCATCTTCAGGAATAGACTGCAGCTCTTGGACCGGTACTGTATCTACAGAACTAAGAGTCCCTGAGCCTGAGGAAGAGCCCTGGCTTGATGATGTTGGGGCGGACGAGGAGCTGGATCCAGGTTGTGATTGTGTTTGGGATTGGGTCTGGGACTGGGACTGACCACTGGGTCCAGGTTCCTCAGACATGATGCTTTTACTCTGGAGGTACACACTGAAAAATTAACACAATGTCAACAATGTCATTAACTTTATAAAGCCCAAAACTATAATGATAAGTGTTTTAAACACAAAAATGTTACATTGTCAATATTTTGCATGTGATTTTATTGCTGTGCATGGAAAAATCTATTTATAATTATTAATGATGAAATATGAAATATTTTTGTTTTCTGTTCACTACAGAAACCGTTATGATTTTTAGGTCTAGAATTATGCTTTTGAAATATTCCTGATATTTCCAGGCTTTCCATGACAGTAAAGTGCACTGCACACACCATGCTATTTTGGTATTCATTTTTGCTTCATTGCTTTAAAAGTCTGTAATAATTTATGTTTAGTATTTACATCATACATTATTTATGGTAAATCCAATTACCAGAGGACTTTTTAATAAATCATGTATTTTAATAGCTTCGTTTTGGACCTAATTTTTTTGCATATAACCTGTACATAAATAAATGTTTGGAAGAATATAATGTCTTGCATCTCATACTGTAGCTCCTATAACTTGGACGCAAATTCACTCTTTTTATGAGTTTAAGAACAAGACACTAACAGTGTCATTCTTTATTAATCTACTTTAAAACTTTAAACATAGCAAACAATTCTTATATGATCTCATTAGATTCCAAATGGCTGACACATAATTGGCATATAAGTATAAATAACGTGCTTTGAAAGAAATTTAATTGCTTTTACATCATGTGACCTTTCCAAGTTCAGCTTCTGAGGGCATTTAGGTCGGACTAGTTTTATGCATCACCGAAACCAATGCAATCAAATTAAATCTGATAAGAAAACAGACTGGAAAACCAAATAGATTACATAAGACATGTCTATTTCTTTTTGCATATAAAGGCACGTTGGATACTTCTGCTGGTTCAAATGTCTATTACTGTGTGAGAGCGCGTGCATACATTGCAAAGCACAGCTGCACAGTTAACGAAAGAGGAAACGAGTTTGTTTCATCAGAAACAATCATTGATAGAAATCCACATGTCCGTCAGATCATCTAATGGTGCGTTCCCTATCCTACTGCATACCTTAATCAAGTCCTTTTTTAAAAGTAGCAAACTTGCAGAAGTGGGTGATCAGGCCGCGTGAGCTGCTCATCAAATCTGCCGGGAAAAGCCACTCGTTTCCATCAATGAACTTCCCATAACATCATTCTGCCAATCAGAAGCCAGAATAGAGGCTCACGGGGAATGTAGTTTAATTCAATAACATTTATTTAACGTTCAATGTTAATTAATGATATGCAAGTTTGTATGTTGTTACTTATTAAGCATTATTATTATGATGACGATCATGATCTTCATCATCATTATTATTATTACACTACAAACAGCGATATATAATTTATTATTGATTCCTGTAAAATTAAGAACACACACAAGTGTAGTAAATACACTTCACAATTTATGGATATAGGGAAATTAACTGTTTAAAACAAATGTAATTTTTGAGATTTTGCTTATTAAAAGCAATTGTATTTTGTTTTAAAGTTCTACGAGAATAAACAATAATAGAAGCTGAAGCCACTCTTCAATAAACCAATAAAATAATTAAATAAATACATAAAACAAACTAATACGTTAAAGTGTTTTTAAAAATACAAACTTTTATTTTGACAAGATTTCTGGTGTGTCTGACAGGAAGTAGCGCGCGCTAACATTCTATAAGCCAGGTTTCGTGATGCGGGTGAACATGGCAACATTGTACAAACTCCGATTTTTGTTAATAACTAAACATGCAAACAAATTTATATCAAACGGACAACTCCTTAACCTCGTTTTACCCCCGTGTTTCGCTTCAGGAAGAGCTGTCAGTTCTTACAGGAAAGACATTAATGGTGTTATTAACTGTAAAGCGGTTAAAGGACGCTGGTCTCTGAAACTTTTCAGCACTGTCACAGTTAGTAGACTCTGTTGGAAATGCGGATCTTCTGCTGAATTATTCTTCTGTTCATCCTGTAAAGTGATCCAACCTCCTGATGACAAGACGAATTATTTTGACATCTTGAACTGGTGAGTTGAGCGGAGAAGGTATAGTTAAAAGATCACTGTTATAGATCATTTATGGATTCACGGATAATATTTTCGGGCTTCTTGGTCACGAGTATTCCTTCCTTACGTTCTTTAATAAAAGCCATAACATTGTTATTACTTGTAGTATATACAATACAGTACTAGTTATTACATTACGAATCAGTTGTACCCTCTCAGCTTTCAACTTAAAGCAGGGCATAATCATGTCATAACATATATGTAACTTAATATGTTGATCTTTCCTCAGTGAACAAAAATTTTCTTTGGACACCCAGAAACTTCAGAAAAGATATTTGGAGCTGCAAAGATCTCTCCATCCTGACAACTTCAGCCAGAAATCATTGGTAATGGACTGTATTATACAAAATGTGTTATATTCCATAATTTACAGAGCACTATAAATATGTACAGTGTTGAGTGGGCAAGCATTTATTTTGAGAT
The DNA here is from genome assembly GCA_032357475.1 of Enteromius thamalakanensis. Taxonomy (NCBI): domain Eukaryota; kingdom Metazoa; phylum Chordata; class Actinopteri; order Cypriniformes; family Cyprinidae; genus Enteromius; species Enteromius thamalakanensis. Next base: position 460,251 of record JAUCMT010000105.1, read on the forward strand.
ACAGTTTAATGTTTTGGCTTTATATGTCATAACAGTGCTGAAAGATACTGTAGGGATTCAAAATATGTGGCCATATCAGTTATGAGCAAACTAAAAAGCTAAACGGCTAAAAGGCTAAACGTGAAATCTGAAGAAATCATTTTTGTTTTATATTTATTTGTGCATCTTTTTGCTAAGAATATATTTTGCATTGCAAACCTTAATGTTACTCACAAACAGTATACAGAAGAATAAAGATAGAAAGTAAGTTTGTAACCCAAGGTTTTGTCTTCCAGGGTGAATCTCATGAAGGCATTTTTTGGTATAATACACACACACAGACACACGCACACATGCATTTTACTGCTTATAAGTTTGGGACCAGTAATATTTTACAAATTAGTACTATTTATTTATTTTATTGAAACAAGGACGCATTCAGTTTCAAAAAAATATTCATGGTGCTAAAAAAAATTTCTATTACAAATGAATTCTGTTCTTTTGAACTTTTTGCACATGTATTAAACTGTTCTCAGCATTGATAATAATTCAATATTTATTGAAAATTCTGGCAAAGGACACACAAAAAAAGGAAAACAGCTATATTTTACAATATTAATGTTTTGCTTTTTTACAGAATTTAACACAGACACATTTGCAATTTCCATTATTTAAATAAATGTTTCATTATTCAAAGTAGCATATATTAATAATGACCGCTATGATGAAACGAACTGCTATAAAACTATCATGTATAAATAACATTTGCAGTTACTACAATATATTCATTTCTTAATTTGTTGCAATGACAATTTAAAATCTTAATGGTTATAAAACAAGGCTTCAGTTTTTTAATCATAATTTATCTAATATGTGTTCTATTTATTTAATTATAATATTTAGAATTGAAAAAAAAAAAAATATATTGTGACATGTGACTCAGTGTTACATATTCTTGACTATTTTTTTAGACTCATCTTTTAACCCTTTTCCTTTGCGTTATATATACATTTTTGTACCAGCACACTCTCAGTATCGCTTGTCCATACTTATTTAGATGCTCAGGTAAAGGATATGCTGCTTATCATCATTCCTATAATGCAGCAGACAGTTCTTTGGTGATTGGTTCATGCTTTGCGAGACCAACTGGGTTTCCTGACAGTAACAGCAAGCCAGGTGTTGATTCTCTAGGCTTTGGCAACTCTGACAGCTGAAACTGTTTCCCCTCTGCAAGTAATTTCTGTGCTTTCTCACCTCTTATTCCACCTGACGCCTCCCTGACGAATCCCATCACAGCTCAGACCCTCTGCGTCCACCCACACAGCCAGATCCTTCAGGGGAAAAAAAACCTGGCACAATTATCAGCATTGCTGGTGTGTCGTTTTTTGACAATTCTGCTCATTCCCAAGAGGAAATCCTTACCACAAACAAAGAACATGTCATGATATCTTAAAATAAATGTGACGACAGTACGTAATTATATAACGTTTGGAAAAGTTCGAAAACTTGGGCAGAGTGAGACTCTTTTTGTACAACACTTTTTTTTTTTGTTACTTCATAAAACCACAATCACATTATTCTTCAGGTTGCTTTATACTTTGCAGCTTTGTGCGATTTGTGCCTTTAGGGGCTGTTGAAATTGTTTTTGTAGTCCGTAGGAAGAATGACTTTAATTTGGAATGACTTTGTCTTCTGATCCTATTTACAGAAAGAGCAGGAATATTCAGAAGAACAATCAGCACTGGTGAACAAAGCCTACAGAACGCTGCAGAAACCTTTGAGTCGGGCCGTCTACATGGTAATTAGTTGTTAGTAAATATTTACTGTGCATGTGGCAGCTGTAGGTATAGAGTGACCCCAGAAAACTGAGAATATCAGAGAGAATAGCAGATGAAGTTGGATGTACTTTTAAAGAAAGAAGCACCAACAGATTCAAGTAGGACATTTTTCACAAAAAGATGTTTTTAAATAATAAAAGAAGACAAGAAAAAGTTTTATCATTAAAAAATGAAGTAAAAACCCTTTTAACTCCACTCCGCATTAACACTACATGTGCTCAGTTTTTTACACATCAAATTTTAACTGTTTATGGTAACTTTATCTAAAAAACGCTGGGCTGCCAGTGCTTCAGGGTGATACTATATAGCCACAGCGGTTGAGTTAAATGTTTAATTCAGTCTTTTGTGTAGTTTTATTTAACTCAACTATTGCTTAAAAAGTACTAAATTTCTTGCTTAAAGTGAACCCAAATGAACAACTGTTGAGTAAAAATCATGAAATAATATATATTTTAATTGCTTAATAATAAATGTTTATCTTTTGATTATTGTTGATGCTTATGATAATTAAGCATATGATTTTTAACTTGCAACCTATTTTGGATTGATTTTAAGAAAGCCAAACAGTAACAATAAAATTAAATAAAGCTACCCAGAAGGCTGAGTAGAAATATTGTACTGTTCACAGTTGACTTACCATATACAGGTCAAATTTGTATTATAACATACATAACATGCTCGAAAAGTAATTTACTGTTCAATATTGTCAAATTTATGTTTTAGGAAGTAAAATCTATCATATACTTACAATACATTCCTCAAAGTACTACATTTATTTGAAATAGAAATATTTAGTAATATTATATAGGTTTTTACTGGTGCTTTTTTTTATACTGGAGCCCAAACATTTGAATGGTAGTGTATCAGTTTCTTTAAAAATATCTGCAGCAAAACTTTTCAACCTTGACAATAATACAAGTCGTTATAAGCAGCACCAAATGCGCATATTAGAATAAATACTCAATGATTATCTGACATTGAAAACTGGAGTTATGGCTGCTAAAAATTCAGGTTTGCATCACACAAATTCAATACATATTAAATATATTATAATAGAAATCTTTTTTTTTATTGCAATAATATTTCAAATTATAACCATTTTATTGTATTTTTCAAATCAAATCAAAGATCAGATAGATGCACCTACAGTACAGTAAGTATAAGAGACTAATTTCAAACTTTTAACCAGCAGTGTATATATTTATTCAATTATGTTTGCACTTAAAGAAAACTGACTTAACGCTCTAAAAATCACATTCACAACAGATTAATAAAATACATTCAGCAACAAGTATGAAGAAAATTTAAATGAGCTCTTGCAAGGAAAATTATAACAATCTGGTTAGTTAACCCTAAAATGAAAATTCTGTCATCAATTACTCACCCACATGTTGTTCCAAACCCATAAGACCTTTGTTCATGTTCGGACCACAAATGAAGATATTTTTGATGATATCAGAGAGCAATCTGACCCTCCATAGACAGCAATACAACTGAAGTGATCCCAGGTCCAGAAACTTAGCAAAAACATCAATAAAATGTGACATCAGAAGCTTAACTTAATTTTTGCGACCCTGCGAGAGAACTTTTTTTGTTTTTCGCAAAAAAAACCCCAACAACATAATTTACTAAACTATTCTTCTCACCGGAGTTCCATCTTCCGCCATTTTGGAGATTATCACAATGCATGTGTACGCTTTTGACTTAATCAACCTTGTTTATGTTCCAGGGGAAAGCACATGAACGTAATAGTCATTTTTTACGCTTAGGAGAAAACGTGCGTATGCGTTCTGATATTTTCTAAAATGACGGAAGATGTAACTCGGGGGGGGGGGGGAATGAATTGTTAAGTAAATTGTTATTGTTGTTTTCTTTGCACCAAAAAAGTATTCTATTTTACCAATGTTTTTAATACGTTTCTGGATTTGGGATCATTTCAGTTGTATTGCAGTCTATGAAGGCTCTCTGATATCATCAAAAATATCTTAATCTTACAGGTTATGAGTTATTAATGACGGAATTTTCATTTTGGAATGAACTAAGTCTTTAAATACGGTAACGAAATTATGTACCACTTTATATATCAGCTGTTGCCATACATGTGTATATAAATAGGTTCAACTGTGGGCGATAACTAAAAAACAGGCACTTTAAGCGCTTTATGATGTAGTCAGTGTAGTCGACCCAGAGGCCGTATTTGTGTTTTAGTAACTCTTTACCCTGCGTAACCTACATGTTCTGCTGCAGTTGGAGCTACGAGGTGTTTTGCTGGAGGAAGGTACGGACGCCACTGCGGACCCCGCGTTTCTCCTCGAGGTCCTGGAGATTAACGAGAGCCTAGCAGAGACGCAGAGCCAAGACGAGGTCAGCGCTATCGGCCGGTCTGTGCGAGGTGTGTAGGCCCGAAAGAAAAGCTCCAACCGGAAGTGATTGTTGAAATATTGCTCTGCGCCCACTCATGTCACTCGCAGCTTATTTATGTGACTGTTTGCGACCCCATATTCGTTCCATCAGAAAGTTCAAGGTCTTGTGGTTTTATGTTTTCGCTGCTAAGTCAGCGTGGTTGTGTGACTTATTCGTGCTGTTGATATACTGCTTTTTACTTCCTTTCACCAGAGAAACTCAAAGACTTGACTGAGCGGATGAATTCATCTCTGAACAAAGGTATTTTTCTCTCTTTCTTCTCCTCACGACCTCCCAAATTTGACAGAAATTCGGCGCCAAGGCCGGTTGCACGCACATTTCCATGGCAGGCGAGTGGAAAACAGCTGTTTTTGTGTTTGCCTCACGACTCTCTTTTCACAGGGGATCTGCTGACCGCCAAAGAGCTCCTGGCCCAAATGAAGTACTTCACAAATATTGAGGAGAAGGTAAAAGACAGAATTACAGAGGGTTGCTGAGGGAAAACTCTAAACAATTTGCTATTGTAATCCAGCTCAGTGAAAGATTTTGCACTTGTGCTCTGAAGTTTTTATTGTAGTATTTATTGTTTATGGTGTAAATGTTGAATCGTTGATGGTATCTAAATAAAGTACATTATTTTAACCTTGTGTCAAAAGCAATGCTTTTTGTACATGTGCAAAACTCATCTCTGTGATGCAACTGTGTTGTAATTGGTTGCCATGGCATTGGTAGGGTTTTGGGCTCATTTATTACTGGACTAATTCATGAGCACACATTATTATGGTCTGTTGATACTGTATGACAATGAAGTATCCTGCAATGGAACTTAAAGGAATGTTTTTCAGGTTCGAAAGCTGAGCTCTTACATAAGTAACAACATACCTTTCAACCTAGATGGATGATACAATTTTTAGATTTAATATTAATATTAATATTAGACTTAATTTTAATATAAGATGATTGATCTATTTATTAACTATCTATGTATTTGTATATTTTTGTTTATTAATAACTAATATTATTAATTGTTTTACATTTATTTTTTTAGTTCAACCTAAAACTGCAGCATAAGCTAAACATAGGGGAGAGCGGGGTAAGTTGTCACACGGGTAAGTTGTCACACTGTTCATAACTCCATCACTAGAGGCTCTATCT
>JAUCMT010000105.1:476136-486481 GCA_032357475.1 Enteromius thamalakanensis
GAAAAATAGCGTTATGTTTTTGAAATTTTAGTTTAAAAGCTTGGTTATAGTGTTTTAGCAATCGAGAAAAACTGTAAGCAGCACAACTGCATTGATCATAAATCACCATATTAGAATGATTTCTAAAGGTTTGTGGTCAACCTTGTGGTCTGTGTGGGTCCTAATGCCCCAGTATAGTGACTGGGACACTATACTGTTTATAGAGTACCGTCTTTCAGATGAGACGTTAAACCGAAACCCGTCTCTGTGGTCATTAAAATCCCATGACACTCATTGTAAAGAGTAGGGGTGTAACCCTGGTGTCCTGGCCAAATTCCAAATGGTCTCCCAATAATCCCCATCCATTAAATGGCTGTATCTCTCTTTCCTCTCCACCTCTAGCGTGTGGTGAGTACTGTGTGTGATGAGTGCACTGGTGCTCTTGTCCTGTGGCGGCCATTGCATCATCCAGGTGGATGCCCCCCTTTATAAGTTATTTTAAGTTTTATTACTGAATTATAATAAAGTATTAAAAACTTATTTATTTTATCTTGATATACTAAAATATCTAAAACTGAAAAAGAAATAAAAATGAATGCAAATTTTATAGATAAAAAAAACAGCACAAAATTAAATGACTAACAAACTTTCATATTTAGGATCAATTTTACACACTGATGTTTAAACATTGTATTTACATCTTTTTACACACAAATAGATTTAAGAAATAAATATACATACTTTCTACATACGGTCATGTTTTGCTAATGACACATCAATGACTTTTCAATATGTTTTTAACTTCACAAATGCCATTGTACTCATTTGTATGTTATATCTTGACCAATAAAACATAGTAATATATGATAGGCTGAAAAATACTACTACTTTTATTCATTTTTAAATTTTTAATCTCTTTAAAAAACCAACAACCTGAAACCGCCTTAAATGATTCAAGATTGTCTTTATATATTTCAGGGATGCTCCGATCACGATCGGCCGATTGCTTTGAAAGTTTTAAACAAGACACAGACACTGATTACATAAACCTGTAACATTTTAATCTTGATTCCACAAGACAGATCTGTTTCAAAGCAACAATTTGCTTGTCCACCATATCAATCGCCAAAAAGAGGTTTACGTTATCTGTAATATCTGTAATATTTCAGGCGAAGAATCAAATAGCTGGAAGTGCGACAGAAAAGCTCTTCCTCTCAGCGGGGACTGTGGCCCTGAGGGGACGCTGCTCTAGATTTTAATTACAGGTTGGCAGGGCATCAAACCCCAAGGAGTATTGGAAGGATCAGAGAGAATAGAGATGATTAGTTATTCTTTTGAAAATATAGGAGATATTGTACCCTGATCTCCAGGCGCACGTTTCGAAGGAAAAGTTTTGAAGGCCTGCGGTCAGATTTTGGAGAAAAAAGCACAGAAAACGATTCCCTCGAGTCTCTGATGTTATCAAGCAGTGATGGGTGTCTCATTGATAAGACATATTCATGTTACGTTTGCTGAGTAAATTAAGTTCTCTAATTCTATTTAGCCAGTGTAATGGATTAAATATCTTTTCTCATTGAGTATTCTGCTCAGACCGTGAGAAATCCACCCGTAAGCTCGGAGTATACTGCTTTGTGAAATTCTTACCAGGACCAGTTTTATTCAGGCATTTTAAAGCTTTGAGTAACTCGATAGCCTGCTATAACAAAGTATTATGGCCTTAAAAAAGCAAGTTTCATCGTTTTGTGTGTATTACACCAAGCTTTAGTGGTTTCAGAGCATGGTACATGAACTCATTTCAAGATCAGAGTCAAACAAAACAACAGCAGCTTGTAACTCTTCTGTTGCACGAGGGCTGATTTAAAAAATATGTATATCTGGACAACACTGTCAATCCCTGTTCACACCGATATGTGAAATATCACAATATCACTTCGTAAAGAAACTTGCACATTGAAAACAGATCCTTAATGTAAACGATTAGCAGAATGTAGTATCACAACAGTAACAGCACAGAGAAATGTTGTTGAAAATTAAAAATAGTTTTTTTTCCATTTCATGAATAAATGAAAACTGTCATATTATTTTTAAATAGTTAAATAATAATTAATTATACTACGGGGCCACTAAATACTTGAATCTGTTTGGCTGACGGACATTTTAAGGTGTGCAATAATATTGCATGGTGTGCATAATTTTCAATGAACTGCACGGCGACAGTAGTTCCAGACAGCTCTTTGACCGCATTACGGTTCCATATCATTTCGCCAAATTGTTTCTATTATTTCTAAGGTATTGCAACCATAGATACAGTACTGTGCAAAAGTCTTAGGCCACTAGTATTTTCACCAACAAAAAAGGGTTTTAAGTGGGTTATTTCGATCTTTTGCAGTAGCGTGTCAGTTGGAGTTATCAGTTTACATTTCCAAACATTATTTTGCCATTAATTTTAATAATGCAGTGAGATTTATTGTCTGACAACAGCCAGTCCACACAGAGATCTGATCTGATCATCATCCAGTCTGTCTGGAATGACATGAAGAAACAGAACAACGTCTCTGTGACAATGAGGTACGTGAAACATGCGAGTTCAAGTGGAAGGGAATTTATTCCAGCTCAGGGTCATACAAAAAACGTCAGGACCGGCAAACAGCATTATCAGAGGCAGAAGAGTAAACCATACAGAGCAAAGGGTCGAAATACCAGGGTAAACAGAGTCCGTGGGGTGAGGCAGAGGCAGTAATCCAGGAACGGGTAGAAGTCAGCAACAGGTAATCCAACATAAAACACGGAGAATGAAACACAGAAAAAAAAAACTGGGTAGATGGAAAACACTGACACCATAACAGAAAGACAATGATCCGTGACTAGACATTTATTTGATTTAGTTAATAGGAGTTAATTAATAAATTAAACCTATTTCAAGAGTTCACGCTTTCCTTGTAATAATAATAATAAAGCAAATTTGGCGAGCTGTCTGGGGAGCGAGCCGGGAGAACAGCGAACTTCGAACCCTAGTGGATCCAACCCTAGCGTGGGCAAGAGTTTGGCGTTGGGCTCGTTCACAGTCTGCCCCCCAAAAAGGCTATGGGAGGACAGCAGCCAAATTTGAGCGCCCAAAAAAATGCAATGAGAGAGGATGCTGGACGACGGAGAACAATAGTAAAAAATAGAGTGATGGTAATGTAAGATGACAAGATTAAACTTGGTTTATCAAAGCAGAGATGTCTCTGTAGTCAAGATGATAATCACTGGAAATCAGCTGTCCCCAATTAATCAAGACAGAGGCAACAGCGGCAAGGAACCAGAACCCCATTCATGAGAGAATGGGGGGGGAAAAAACCTTGGGAGAACCAGGCTTAGTTGGGTCCAGTTCTCCTGTGGCCGGACGCCCGGGACCTAATCTCCAGTTTAATTTAAACAAGTGATAAATTGTGGATCGTCTGGCGACCTGCTGGTAGAGACAGAGACACGGATTAGTGGGTTGGAAAAGCAAGCGAGCCAAACAATATAAACAAGGGTTAATTAAAATAATTTATTTTAATTCAAATAAATGTGGGGAACGATGGGACAAAAGAGAAAAGCCCTCAGCGGAGGTAAGGGAATGGGAGTGCCTCAAGTGGAGGCTGGGGAGAAACCTCAGTGGAGGAGAAAAACCAGGGAATTAGTTAGACAATTCCAGACAGTAAAAAATTACACGACAACATAAACAGTTGGGTAAATAAATCAAGTGAACCGAAAAAGGGTTGAATGGGTGCGTGGAATACGAAACGACACCGTGGGGAAGTGAAAGGAAATGCTGTGCTGGTGTCGTGGATACGCGACTTGCGTATGACGTCATCTGAGAGCCGGCCAGTTCCGCGCTGCTTTGTTGCATGCGATTGGGAAGTTACAACACTGGGCTTTGATTCTGTGTCCGAGCGGAGGAAAATGGAAGAGGAAACCGGCATGTGATGAGTAGCGTGGATTCTTTTCTGTGGCTTTGTTTTTGGCGGATGGAGAGTAAAAAGAGATTCCCGCAAGGGAATTCAGGCAGACTGGCTGAAGGCTGGCTAGGGCTAGGAAAGTGGCTAACTCCTCTTTTGATCGAGCTCGGACGAGCAATCTGCGTTTTAGGCAGCTTGTCTGGCAGCGAGATCATGCACGAAAAGCAAGAAGCGGAGAAATGAAGGCTGGGAGAATTTTTAGTGAAGGGGAGAGATTTAATTGGGCGGGAATGAACAAGGAAGGATTAAGTTTACTGGTGGTCAGCTGTGTGTGATTACTCGTTCAGCGATCCTCTCAAAACCATGTTTTTGCAAAACATTACCTTATGGCATTATTTTTGAAAGCATCGTCATTTTACAGCATTTTTACACGAGTGTCTAAAACTTTGAACAGTACTGGAGCGTTCCAGGTAGGGTTTTTTTCTTCATCTTGGAGACGTTGTCACAGTTCTTCTGGATTGAGTCTGTCTCAGTTTGTTCTGTTTCTTCATGTCATTACAGAAAGACTGGATGATGATCAGATCAAATCTCTGTGTGAAGTACTGGCTGTTGTCAGACTAGTCTCACTGCATTATTACAATTAATGACAAAAATATATTTCCATGCTTACAACAGCAAAATAACCAAAACCCACAATGACACGGGCCAAACAAATAAATATAGTAATTGTAGTAAATTGTAGTATTGACTGCGGCGTAAACGTTTTGATTCCATGTGCACATACTTTATTGAATGGTCAGTCAGGGTCAAGTTCGCAGGCAAACAGTAATACAGTAGGCTAGGCGAAATCGTGGTCAGTATAAAAAGGCGGGAAGGTTCCGGTTAAACACGGTAAAGAGCACATTTTATATGATTGCCTGAGCAAGTCAATTATTCACAAATGTCCGTGTTAAATAGTGAGTGAGAGTGGGTGTGGTGATGAACAGCAGCTGATGGTGATGATTGCTAACTGAACAGGTGTGGGTGTGGAGTGCATGATGGGAAATGAAGTCCATAGGAAATGTGTCCAAGGGAGGTGAGGTGAAGCGGGTGCCCTCTAGTGGAGCTTGAGTTGCGCTGTTAGTGAAGAAAATTGAATTTAAAAGTTTCACTTTTTGCTAAATACGTTTGAGAGATGCACAGACTCAGAGGTAATTCACATGCTAGCTCTCTCTCTCAGACACACACACACACACACACACACACATTAATAACTTATTTACTGCATTAGTTAGCATTAGTCTGCTATCAGTGGCTCAAGTCCAAATTAATAGGTTTAAAATTATGTTTTGGAATCAACAAAGGAGGTGTTGGATGAGAAGCTGAAGAAATAGTCCTACTCACAATAGCATTTTTAATTACAAACACTGGAAAATGCCTTGAAATAAATCCTCTGATCGATGACTTAAAGTGCGTAAATAGTAGTAAAAAATAGTAGTAAAAGTGAAATAATTGACTCTGTGCTGTTAAATTATCCAAAAATAATTCACACACAAGGTGTAACGGCCACGATGCAATGGCCCGTCGTCAATTATTCCTTACATAAACTAACAAAAATAACCATTAAATACAGAATTGTCAAATGTTTACATTCATGCAGCTGCTTTCAGTCCAGTTTGACAGTTTAAGCGCAATAAGTCATGACAGAGAATTTAGTTTAGTTTTCTGCCAGCCACTTTCTGTGCGTGTGCATCAAATGTTTTTCTTTAGAAAACCATAAATGAAAAGTTTAAACTTATGTAGTCTGAAAAGCTATATTTGTGCAGTAGATATGATAATCAAAGCTAAACTGGAAAAGCGTGGTATGGAGCAGCAGCAGCTCATTTCCATTTAAAGAGACATGCAGGAAAACAGTGTGTCTCTGCTTCCTCTCAAAATAGGTGATATATGGTATTTGACCCATGTGGTATTTTGAACTGAAACTTTACAGACACATTCTAGGGACACCTGATAAACTGCAAAGTCTTCCAAACAGGCTGCTAAATCAGAGTGTTTTTTTTTTATTAAATTTGTAATTGCTTTCATTAAATTTTAATGGGAATTCTCTAAGAAGTGTTACTTTGTAACACACACTGTCACACAAGTCAGTCACATCTAGAGATTTTTAGTGTGCCGCTGCGCCTGTAATGACATACAGATGCTTATTCCAAACTACCTGTGCCCCGGCCGCCCACTGCATCTCATCTCAGAGCATCTTTTCAAATCCCGGAATCAGCTAAATGACTCTGGGGGGCCCAAACTTCAACTGTGAGCATTAGCCTTTGAATAAACAATTACTGAAGCATAGCCTCCATGGTCTTTCTGGACAATGATGGCGCGATAATGACCCTCCGAGCTTCCATGCCATTTCCTAGTATTTCAACAGCACCACATCCTCTCCAGCAATCCCTGTTGCCATGCCAACCGCATCCTCCATCCGCCTGCCTGCAACCCCACAGAACAATAAACACAAAAAAAGGCTGATTATGGATTTCATAGTCATCACACCTGTATTGATCCTGTTTGTCTTTTTGAAGTGATGGAAGATGATAATGTACGGCGACTCGGACAGCGTTTCCTCTGCCTGAGCCTGTGTGTCAGTGATGGAGGTGTCCTATTGAAGCTTTGATACAAGATCTTGACAGCCGTAGTGACCAGCGCATTGATCGAGTAATTAACAGGAGGTAATACATTTGGTTTCCTTTGTGAAGCCCTTTTTCTTTATGTCTCTGCACTCTCAATTTTCCTTGTTCACACACACACACACACACACACAGACCTAAAGAATATGATCATATCAGACCTGCCTATTGTGTCAGGGCCTCTGGTTAGTATTGAGCGGAAGCATTTCACGGTTGAGAGGAGAAGGCATGGTACATAAAAAAAAAAAAAAACCTTGGGCTTTCCCTCAGCCTTATTGCAGTTATTGCATTTGACAGGACAGTGACCACATAACTCAATCTTGTCGACACTCAAATTGAAGGCCCTCAAGGAGTATGTGTTGCTATTGACCTGTGTTCTCCGTGCCTTCTGACTTATGAAATGGTACAAGTTCAACCTGAAGGCACGGATTGCATGCTTCAGAAGTTTATTTCTTCTTGGCGCTCGATCGAATCCGTAGACGAATGCAGACCTTTATGCCATGCGATCCTGGGTTTTATAGAGTCTCGCTAATCGTTACTGATGTGCAAATTTGTTTTCTCATAATGTGCTTGTCAGAAAAGGCCCATCCGTCTTTGATCGTCGGCATCTGTGTTGCGGCGAGAGAGATGCTTTTGATTAGTTCAAGGCCTGAGAGCACTGAAGGAGGGGAATGATCTGACCCGCACAGATTGAGACAGCCTCTCGTCATCTGCTTTAAAGGTATAGGTCACTTGAATCAAAACGTTTTGTGATTTAGGCACCTTCCTTCCTTCATGCAGCTCAAGTGAAGATCTGCAAAGTGCAGTATTTAATTCTTCAATCTCCAAAAATCATATGACTTGTCAATATGACTTGTGCACTATATTTCAAAATGTTTTAATCTAATTGATATGCAAAGTAGAAACCAATATTATTGTAGTCTTACCTAAACATTAAAATATATTTGATATATGTTTTAGTAATATATTGAACTTTTGTCATTTTATTTTAGTTTTTAAAATATATTTCTATTTAGCTTTAATTTATTTTATTTACATGTACAGTTAATATAATGTGTCCAGTATATACTGTACATAATAATCCAATATTTAAATAAATAGATTTATCAGTAATTTTATGTACATACAATGATTTATGTTAAGATTTATGTTATGTTTTTATTAAGATTTTCAACTTTCGCCGGGTTGTAATTCTTTATCTTGTGAAAGCCGCTTTGTATCCTTTTATATTTGCTTCACATGAAGTTTGGAATCATTTTTGTTTGTAACAAAGACTTGACAATCTCTACGTAAAAATAAATTGGAAAAATATTAAACTGAAAAGTGGATGGGCACGGTTACATCTATATTGTTAGTTTAGTTACAGTTACAGTTGTTTTTTTTACAGTTTTTATTTACAGTTTATTTAGACCTTGTATTAGTTTTAGGGCTGCCAAAGGTAATGTGCTTAGTATCATGTAAAAATGTTTAACAGCGTTCAATTTCTCTGTTGTTATTGCAGTCTAGTGGCATTTTTATGTTTACTGGAAGTACAGTCTTATTTTAATTTTAGTTAATGTAAAGTTTTTTATTTAGCATAACTTTAATAACACTGCTTGTAAGTGCAAATAATCATCATTAGTTGTTAAATTAGCTGCTTCCTAACAATTAATTTTGTATTTCATAAAGGATAGAACATAACAGAATGAATAAATGCTGACAAAATATTCATTTTCCGTTAAACTATTCCTTTATCGCTTTCATCTTTGCAATAATTGGATTGCTAAAAGGAATTACCTAAAACACTGTTCGACAAACGTGGTGCTGAGGGGGATGTTAGAGTTTTTCAAACCAGGTTTTATGTGCTGCTTCAACATTCTGTCAGAACACCTGGCAACCGCAGCTGCTAAACTAAATAGACATGGCCCAGTAACTCCTCAGAGAGAGAGAGATGCTTCACAGAACACTGTGTCCCTGCTGAACACCTTCCTTTCTGCGCTTCTGTGACAAACTCTTGAGAATGAAATTAGCCTTCGGGGACAAAGGCTCTACCAGATTAGTATTTTCAAGTTCTTTTGACGATGTCTACCTCGACGGATCAGAGCAACCCAGTCAAGAAGAGGCTCTTTCATCACTGCTCTATTCAGAAATGAAGGGAAGGTTCAGTGAATTGTAGGACCACAAACCCATTTATTACTTTCACTTTTAGTTCTGTACAAATAATTCTACTTTTTTAATTAGTAGCTACTGTGATTTAATGCGTGTAGCTGGCTTACTCAACACAGCTTGGCACACTAAGATCTCATATACTACATTTTAAAGTTGCTTTGCATCAAACATCCGCTTAATAAGTTAAGTGTACATTTGTTTGTTTAATCTTCTGTAACAGATTGATTGTGTGCTTTGTAATCATAGGTGATTTACTGAGATTAATTGTGAAGAAAGAAAAGGCGAGAAAGAAAGAAAGGGTGCATGTAAATTGATCAAAAGTGACAGTAAAAACATTTATATTAACAAAACTATATTTAATTAATAAATGCTGGTCCTTTGAACTACATATTTATTGAATAGATCTGAGAAAAAGTATATTGGCTTCCACAAAAATATGAAACACAAATGCTTTCAATACTGATAACAACAATAATATATGTTTCCTGAGCAGCAGAGAAGCATATTAAAATGATTTTTAAAGGATCATAATATTTAATATCAATTTGAAAATGTGGGTGTTTCTCCATGTGCTCTGTGTTTTGTTCTGTGATCTAGTTCTATTTAATTAGTGATTCTGTTCAGGTGTGTCTCATTCATTATCAGTGATTGTCTTTCCTTTATAAGTTGATTTCTGTCCTACAGTTCTAGCCTGTTCTCGTCTCAATGTAATAATGTGTGTTAAACTGCCTCTGTGATCCTGGTTATTGTTAAATGTGTTAAATTACGTAAATTATATCCAACGTTCTTTCATGTTTTGGATTACACACGCTACCTTGACAGAAGAATGGACCCTATACTGAAAAAGGAGGATGTATGGCTGAGGTCATTCTCCACTGTCTCAGCCAAGGGCTGCCTCCTCTCCCTACACCTCGAGAAAGCTTTCAAAGCCCGCACTGCAAATGCGCAGCTCGCAACTCGCCATCCGAGGGCACTGCTCCAGCCCCACGGTGCGAGAACGCCAACCCATCTCCACGCCATGAGTGCGGTGTTCAATACCAGCGCCACGGAAAGACACGCCAATCTCACCCATCAGCTACAGTGGTGACGGAGATGAAACCAGAGCCCTTTACAGACGGAGAAAGTCGTTTGAGTGCAACACATGAGCCTGAGCCTATTGTGACGTCTGACCCAGGTGCGTGCGTGCGTTTAATGGACATATATTATAATGAACTCGTGAATATATTTGAAGAAGATCTGATAGACTGGCTTGGAGAGGTTGTTGTACCCAGCTCCAATGAATCTCTGCTGTTTCTGTACAGCTCCTGCACTCCTGTGTTCCCTCTCAGCCTCCTTCTCCCACATCCTCTCACGCCAGTCAGTTTCTTCGCTCCATCTACTCTGGTTCCTGTCAGCCCCTCGGCTCACCCTCAATCAGTGCCATTGGGGCGCGCTGATCCACCTTGGGACATTCAATCTCCAGTTGTGCTAAGGCAAGAGGATCCCCAGTCTCCGCCTCCAGCTGTTGAGCTCTGGACTTCACCTTGGTCCTTCGACCTATCAACTCCACCTTCTCTCATATGGCGCTTTTCCACTGCATAGTACGGTACGGTATGGTTCAGTACAGCTCACTTTTGGGGGGTTTTCCACTGGGAA
>JAUCMT010000105.1:495866-515980 GCA_032357475.1 Enteromius thamalakanensis
GTAGTTATTTATTGTGCATTTCATGGTTACACTCTCCACAATCCCAAAAAATGTAGATGTATACAAACTGAGGCAGATATCGAAACAAATAAATGAAAACAAATGATTGTGGTGGCTTTTCTGGAATTTGTGACAACCTCGGACTGGACAGATACTCGCATTCTCATGTTTTTTTTTTTATAGATTTATTTATTGTGCAAGTAATAGTCATGTGCAGGCTAGGTGATAAAACAGCTATAAATGAGCATTTCATCCGTGGGCATGATTTGTGAAAATGACGTATCCCAATGTTCAACACTCATTGCGTCATAGAACGTAAGGCATTTTATATGCCTGCAGCACTTTTTGCGACCAGAGAAAAAACATTATAAAGGATAAAACAAGTTTTTGGAAAATAAGTACAGAGAACACAGAATAGAGTTCCTTGAAAATCTTTACATTTATTTTATGCAAAAAGTTTTCTTAAAACAAAAAAATCCTCCTTTTTTCCACTAATGTGTTATTTCGCCAACACTTAGTGGCCTGTGCTGATTTATGTTAGTTACGAGCAAGGTAGTGTTACGTTAATTGTTTCCCGAAAATTCACATTTCCAGTGGCGCAGGTGGTAAAGCGGACACAATTTTTGACCCGAGTTTGTCTCCACCTTTTGCTGAAATCATTCTTTTCCCTTTTCACGTTGCTTTAAATAAAAATAAAAATGAACGAACTAATTGAAAAGAGTTAGCTTCTAAGATCCGTTGCTGTGTCTCAGGAGTGCAGCAAACGCGAGTGAAAACATAGAATCGTGTTTAATTTATATGTAATGGTAGTTGAGGGTGTATCTGCTTCTTTATCAGTCGGCTTTGTATGTATTAATAGTATTTTTTGCATCTTTTCGCATCATTCAGTAAGTTGCGTATTTGACAAAATTATGACGTTCCACCTCAGGAGTAACTAATTAAATTTGCGTTTATTCAAAAATGTGAATAAGTGCAAATATTACCTAAACACATCCAGTAAAGACAGGCTTCCTTTAAATTATGTTTGATGATGCGCGCACTCACTCTGCAGACAGTGACAGAGATGCTGCTGTTCATACGCAAGAGAGGCAGCACACAGAGTTCTAAAATAATAATAATTATTATTAATTTTAATCAGTACATCTTAACGAATACAACACCTTAAAATGAAACAAAGCAGGTCATCCTGTCCCACCCACATACCCTGGTTCTCACGCCTATGACAATGTTTATATACTGTACATACAGTACACACACAAAATATGTAAACAAAAACATTTATTTTGGATGCGATTAATCGTTATTAATCATTGGACAGCACAAAAGCGTATGTATTTAACATTAACCCTAACCTTACCCTAACCTTAAAGTAACCTAGTTATAGTGTTACCTCAGTTTCCAGTATTGTCTGTTACCAATAAATGTAAAATGTTTAAAATTGTCAGTGTCACATACTGATATTCTTTATATACAATAGCTAAGTAATCAAAATTTAGATTTTCCAGCATTTCTATAGGTGATGCAACAAAGCAGCTGCCGGCTGTAAACGGACTTTAAATGAAAGAACCATCCAAAGATGAATTAAACCAAAATGTCTTTGTTGTCGGTTTGGGTCTTTGTCAGTTAACTACTTAATAAATGCATTGCTCCAGGCTTTTAGCTATTACTCAGAAAATTGCTTGATCATTAAGTTTGATGTGTTGGGGAAATTTCATCATCTCCTGCTATAGCTCGTTATAAACCTGTTTGTGGAGCGCAGCATGCTGTCCCATCAGCCTGTGTAATAGATCATTGTGAGAGGGTGGCGGGGTCTGTCATTAGCCACCTGCTTGAGTCGTACTCTTTATGCGATCCTTGCTAACACCCTGAGGCTCCTCCATTATCCCATACCGACACGACCTTTTAATGATGTTAATTTTGTTTTAGTTACAGGCTAACTATCAAGATTTATATGTTGAGGAAACTTGAGTAGGCTTAGAGGTCTCTTGTCAACATGCACCTCACTGATTTAAGGTGAAATTAATGGCTGTCCTTTAAAGGAGTTCTTTGGAGGTGAAGCATGCAAAATAGTTTTGCCTAGCCCAGTTTAGTGTGCAGAGAAAACTATAAGTAAGCCACCTGCATGCAGACTTCCTGAAGGTTGCCGCAATGTACTCTGGATGAAGCCAGAGATTGGTACACCACCTCAGTTTAGGGTGGACTTACTATTATACTAACAATAAATTATGCATGCGGTAGTTAAATGTAAGTGACCCAAAGACAAACCCTAACCAAATAATAACTACATGTAGTTAATGAATATTACTTAGTACTTAAAAATATAAGTACTCCGTAACAACAAGGACAGCTTGAAATGAAGTGTAACCTAAAAATAGCAATATTGTGTATATATATTGGGTTGTTTTTTTTAACTGCTTTCCATTTATTTAGTCTTCAGTGTCACATGATCCTCCAGAAATTATTCTAATATATTAGTTTACTGTTTAAGAAATATTTCTTCTTATTCGTGTTCAAATCAGTTGTGCTGCTTAATATTTTTTATGGAAATATTTTATTTTTTAAATTTTTTTTATTTTTTTTTATTAAAAGTTTAGCGTTTATTTGAATTTGAAATATTTTGTAACATTATAAATGTCTTACTTTCGCCATTGATCAGTTCATTCAGGTTACTTTTGTGTGGAAGTATTGAATTAGTTTGTTTTTAAAAAGAAAAAAAAAACATGGGTTTCTATAATCAATGTAAAACTTGAAATTAAAAATAGTTGGAAATTAATAATCCTGATGTCAAGGGACAATTGTGGAAACGTTAATTAATGTAACATAAAATTATTTAAAACATTCAGTAATAATGAATTACTGGAAAATATCTTAGAAAGGCATTTGTTCAGAAGGTGTGGAATCATTATTTCCATTTCATTTGGTGTCACTAGTGGAGTGGAAGTGACACACTGCAGCATTAAAATTTCATACTTCACAGCCCAGATCATGCTTTATTAATTTTTGTATAATAATGCAATTTCTCTCTGTTTCAGGTTCGCATCGAAACAGCCACAACTCTAAAGCTGAATATCCTTTCCTCTGAGTGATGATAAGCCTGCCGTAGTTTACAGACTTAACACCAGGCCGGTCATTTGTCAGCTTTAATTGGATGCATTTAAGCACTCTTGTAATTAGTTTGCTTATTAACCCATAACCATTCAACAACTCCCACTTGTTTGGATGGCGTCGTGTGATTACTCTCATCCTCCTTCATCTGCACGTCACATAATCATGTGTATTTAAGAGGTCATTGGTTCTCACCTGCAGTCATTACACTTAACTCAGTCTTACCCGTGGATGACTTCGAATTCAGAACCGAGCAGTTCTTACCGGTAAGATTGAACATGTGTCATTGTTGCATTCAATCTGTTGAGTTAAAGGTCTTCATTATCAACTCTTTTATTCCCTTTCAGTATTTGGAGTCCATTTTCGGCCTGTTGTTCCAGCTGTTGCAACAGGTCAACGAATGCGACACCAAGATGCAAGTTCTCCACGTTATTTCCTGCGTCATCGAGAGAGTCAGCATCCAGGTGGGCTTCAACCCCTTCTGAAAGGTCAAATGAAGTTATCCGAATGCACAGGGTTCAATTTTACCTCTAAAATCAGTTGCTTTTCTAGATATTCCTCAAGCCTATTTTTTGTTTTTGCACATCGGAGGACACGTATTGATGCCATGTCATTACCTGACCATGCTGAGGACAAGGCCACGACCTGCTTCGAAAATAACCTTTAGCTATTGCGTGAGCCTTGACTCTAAGCCATTTGATGAATGACATTTATTTTAGCCATGTTAGAATGCAAAGCTCGTGATTTAAGCTTGGTTCAGTCAAACATGCATGAATTACAGGCGGTCATACCGTGGGTACGTTGAAAGCTTTCAGAAATAACCTTCTGTGTCATCTTTGTGTAGAACTGAAAATATTTAATTCCCTATCGAATGATTTAGTGCTTCACTGTATTTCCCCACAGGAGAATATATTCAGCTTAAAGATTAGTCAAATGACCAGTATTACATATGAAAGTGTTTTTTAATGCAGCACGTCCATCCGTTTTTTGGCTTATGCAAATGTGCCGTACCACCATAGGAGAACATTTATCCTCGTTTTTTTTTGTCATTATGAGCTCAGAAATGGATCTTTTGACAAATCTTTTGACATATTAGTTTTTTTCTTTTTCGCTACTTGTGAAATAATGGCTTTTCTATCAAACTCTACCTGATCTATAACTGCTTTGTTATAAGTTCCTCTTGCCAGAGCTTAGCTCTTTTCACCTTTTGTTAAAGCTTATGTCACTCATGGTCTGAAATCTTAGCGGACTGGCCCATTTTAAAAGGTGTGGATTGTTCTAGGCACAATAATCTATTAAAATTTTTAACTCTCTTAGTTTGCCCACATATTTCAGTTCTACAAATATTGTATCACGAGGTATCATACCGTTCAAATTAAAATTGTATTGGTCACAAACAGTCATACACAGTGCGATATGCAGTCAAATGTTTTGACAATTGCTCAGATCTTAAAATAAAAGACTATGAATAAGAAAATAAATATGAAAAATAAAATAAAGTAAATTGAACTAAGAAATAATACAAATATCAAATTAAAATAAATAAATGTACAGTACAAAATGCACAATATAAGAAATACAGAACAAAAAGACTTTTTGTGCAAAGTAGATATAATAGAATAGATAAAATGGTAATGCATGTCATGTACAGAGGCTGTGCAATCCGCATATTTAAAGCATCTTGTGCATGCAAATATGCTCGATGTGATTTGTTTAAAGTGGCTTGTGATGAAGTGATCTAACTAACCAATGACCAAGAAAAGGGCAGTTGTGCAGTGGCCACTAGTGTAAGTGAACGTCAAGATTGTACAAAGTGAGTGCAACAACTGTATCGCCTGCCAGAAAGAAGCTCCTCCTGATTCTCTCTGTGTTGGCCTTCAGGGATTGGATTCGCTTTCCTGATCTCAACAGAGAGAACAGTCCATTGTTGGGATGGCTGAGGTCCCTCATGATCTCAGCTGATCGCACCACCCTCTGTAGAGCTCGTCTGTCCTGCATGGTGCGGTTTCCAAACCAGGTTGAGATATTTCCCATCAGGATGCTCTTGATGGTGCAGGAGTAAAAGTTCCTGAGCACCTTGGAGGGCCGTCTGAAGTCTCTCAAGCGTCTGAGGTGGTAGAGACGCTGTCGGGCCTTTTTCACCAAGCTGTTGATGTGAAAGGACCAATACAGGTCCTGCGTGATGAGAACACCGAGGTATTTGTAGCTGTTCACTCTCTCCACTGGGCTCTCGTTGATGACAGGGATCTGGTAGTTCCTTTCCTACTTTGTGTTGAAGTCCACTATCAGCTCTTTTGTTTTACTGACGTTCAGAAGGAGGTTGTTCCTCTGGCACCAGTTCTCCAGATTCCTAATTTCCTTCAGGTAGGCAGACTCGTTGTAATCCGAGATCAGGCCCACCACGACAGTGTCGTCAGCAAACTTAATAATGGTGGTGGAGCTGGTAGTGGCCACACAGTCAAACGTATACAAAGAGTACAGCAGGGGGCCCAGAACACAACCCTGGGGGGCTCCAGTGCTGAGAGTGAGCGAGGCTGAGATGTGTCCGCCCTTCTTTACTGCCTGTGGTCTGCCAGTTAGGAAATTAGAGCTCCACTGGCACAGAGATGAGCTGAGTCCCAGGTGCTCCAGCTTGGTGGAGGGAATTATGGTGCTGAGCTGTAGTCGATGAAGAGCGTTTTAACATAATTCCCCCTTCTAGTGTCCAGGTGAGTGAGTGATGTGTGGAGGAGATAAGAGATGGCATCATCTGTAGAGCGGTTTGGACGGCAAGCGAACTGTAGTGGATCGAGTGTGTCTGGTAGAGAAGAAATGATCAGCCGCTCAAAGCACTTCATCACTACTGAGGTGAGGGCTACAGGGCGATAGTCATTAAGGGAAGCAGGATGAGGTTTCTTTGGGACAGGAACAATGATGGACTCTTTGAAGCATGTGGGGATCATAAGAATAATTGGGAAACTAGCGTGACGTCTGGTCCTGCTGCTTTCCTGATGTTCGCTCTCTTGAAGGCTCTCCTCACGTCATGCTTGGAGATGATGAATGTGTTTTTCGGTGCTGGCAGTGTCTTCCTGTCTGCAGCCGTTAGCGCCACTAGCATTAGCATTGTTAGCGTCTTTGGCTGCAGCCTCGAAGCGAGCGTTGAAAGTGTTTAGCGTTCTGCCAGAGTCACGTCTGCATTCATCATACTGTATGTTGGTGCAATATAGTCCGTTATTGTCCTTGGTCCCTGCCACAGGCTCCTAGAGTCACTCTGTTGGCGTTGTGACTCTAGTTTCCTCCCATAGTGCTTCTTAGCCTCTTTCACCACCTTCTGCACATTATATGATGCTGCCTTGTAGGGGTCCATGTCCCCCGATGAAGTCCCGCATTGTAGGCAGCGGTGCGTGATCTCAGAGCGTTGAGGATGGTTTTATCCACCCACGGCTTCTGGTTGGGAAACGTTCTGATTCTTTTTCTGTGCGGTATCATCCACTAGTTTCCCAATTATTCTTATGGAGTCCCCAAAGGGATTTTTGCTAAATCGTACATATTTTACGAGTTGCCAATTCATAAAAATTTGTACGAATGGCCTACACCTAACACCGCCCATAAACCTACCCATCACTGGGGGTTTAGATAAGTCGTACAAAATTGTACGAATTAGCATGAATTTGCCACCTCGTACGAATACGTAGGAATTGGTCATGAGACTGTGTTGATAGTACATATGGAATATAGCCAAATACGAATAAACATTTATTAAACAAGAAAACAAAGGAAATGCGTGAGCTACGAAGAGCTACAAACATAAACGTACAACACTTTATCAACCGACGCTAGACAATACACAGGGAATGAAATAAATACAATGACTAATCAACAGACAAGGGGAGACACATGGAAACACGGCTGGACGGGAGTGAGCGGTGATGAGATGGGCGGGGTTACAAACAAGACACAACACATGGGAAAGATAATGAAAACAAAACACAGAGCACATGGACAAGATAAACACAATGACAGGACCAGGTGACGGTGTGACAATATGAATAATTTGCTGTCCTGTTGTTAATAAAAAGTAGCTGTAACCTGATTATAAGAAATATAAATGTAATTACATTTTAGCAAATCCATTTACATGTAATTTGCTAATACAGAGAACTGCAGGGAAACCTAAAATATTTAATCTTTTTTTTAATACACATTTTTTATTGTTTTTATTTAAATAACATTTTTTTTATGACTGAATTAATTAATCAGCTCACAAGCCATCTGCAGATTCCTCAGGAACCCTGCTGTAGGCAAAAGTATACAGACAAATGTTTTCTGGGTGGTTGCCTTAGGGTCGCTATACACTTGAAGTTATTAGTGCATTGATACAGTTGCTAGGGTGTTCTGAAATTATTCTTTAGACCCTGAGTAATTAGAGGAACAGAGCCCCTCCCATCTGAAAGTACAAATGTGTCATGCTAATTGCCATTCTGCTCACTTATTTCATTTCAGTGGCTAATTCACAGAGGATCTACAAATAAATGAAAGAGAAAAAAAAGCTCTTTCTCAGCTCCTGAGAGTATGAAGTAGCAAAGTAAAGACAAAGGTGAAAGACAGAAAATGTTTTCAAATAGGACTCAATGTAGTAAGTGTCAGGGCCATGACCCTTTCACCCATAGAGCAGGTTGACATACCAGAAAGTCTCATTTGAATTTAATGCGTTTGGTTGACTTTAAGATGTGTCTCGCTCATTTTTCCCAGCACTGAAATCTCATAAATGCACACAGAGAAACTAGACTGATGGATTCATTCGCTGTCTCTCCCACACACTGTGTTCCAGTGTTTGCTGAATTAAGGGTTCATATAAGAGCAAGACAAAGAGACAGACGATGAAGAGCATCAAGACTGAATGTCTGATCTGAAAAGGAAGCTGAAGCAGCAGTCTGCTTTAGAAAGTGAATGAGTGTGTCTGATTTTATCAGTCTGGACCTCTCACATCTGAATTACATAAGCTGCACTGTAATCTAAGAAATGACTAAATAAATAATAAAAAGAAATCAGAAAAATATTAAAGACTTAACATCTTAAATATCTGAAAAACATATTTAGTTGTCAAATTACATGGCTGTTCATTTCACAAGTTTATCTCCTGTCTTTCTGACTTGTTTCTTGGTTCTTCGTGAAACCTGGGAGTGAAATCAAAGTAGTTTTCTTTTAGGGCGCTTTTCCACTACATAGTAGCAGCTCGCCTCAGCTCGACTCGACTCGGCCCTGTTTGGTTTTCCACTGTGTAAAAGTTATACCTGTAATTCCACAATAGTACCTCCTCATTTGACCACGGCGTATTCTTCCTAGTTGCCATAATATTGGATATGTCACGCAATCTCTGACCAAACTTTTTAAAAATGGCGGGGGTTATTCTGGATACTATTGCTGGCGCGTGCAATGATGACGCAGTGAATAGTGACGATTCTCTCTGACCAATCAGCAGTCTGCTGTGTTTTCACGCCACATTTTAGTATCGCCTCAGCTCGCCTCAGCTCGCTTGGAACCTCGCCGGAGGTGATACGAAAAAAAGTACCTGGAAGCCGGTACAGGTACAACTTTTACACAGTGGAAAACCAAACAGAGCCGAGCTGAGTCGAGCCGAGCCAAGGCAAGCTGGTACTGTGTAGTGGAAAAGCACCATTAGAGAGGTGAATGCATTTGCTGTGGTACAGTATTTCATGGGGGCTGTTAAACATAAGGTGGGCGTTTTCTAATGTCTTGGTGAATTGCCTAACGATAAGTATTAACACAGCCTACAGCAAGCTGACATTAGCGATGCTCCAGGTTCATATTTAGGGTGGAATTTTAAGTTTTGAACTTCAGAACATGACTCTTCCTGAAATGTTGGTGTTTGCTGACAATGTAATTGCAGTGTCATTCATTTACTATTATACTTTTTGTTAACATTTAGAATTATGTTGTTTTAGCAACTGTATTAATTTTCTTCCAGCTATTCAGAATGAATTAGCAACACCTTAGAAACCATAGTAATGTGCCTACAGCTATTTTGTAATTTAACAACATACTAGTTTACTACTTTAACAACAAACTTAGAGCCACTTAGAATGTCTTAGCAACACCCTAGCAACTGTATTCATTTGCCTACAACCAAGTTTTAACAACCACTTTGGCTAGTTGTTTAGCCACTCAGCATTTTCACTAGCCAATTTTCTTGTTGGGAAATTACATTTTACATTAATACTGCACACAAATGTTGTTTTTTTACCTATTTAATGGGCATTTTCCCCTTATTGTATTAAATACATCTATAATCTTTCATAACACATTCTTTATATTATAAAAATATAGGCTATAAATCCAAAACGCCAGTAGGTGGCAGCATCTTCTGTGACTCATCTTAATTAATGAGTCGTTGAAGCCTTCAAACGATTCATTCAGATCGCTGATTAATTCAAGAACGAACCAAGTGCCTGTCCTTTTGAATAGACCAGGCTGTAAGTACATTTTTTATTCTGCGGTTTAGATTTGTTTAGATTTCTCCACAAAATTCCCTCACATAGACTAGCTGCTTCAGCCTCATTGGTGGTAAATTGTTGTTACTCGTTATCTTATTAATTGCCGTTTACATGCACGTTATCAAATCAGAAACATTCTCACCGAAATTCGGTGCGGTTAGATGCAGTTGCAGTTAGATGTTTTAATCAGATTAGATTTCCGGTCAGGCAAGTCTCAGACGGTCAGGCAAACATCTTTGTTGACCCTGGAACAACATTATGATTAGCTAATCAGATTTGAAGAATCAGTTTATAGTTTTTGTGAAGTTTAGGCTAACAATCAGTGTTTGGTGCTTGTGCATCAGTGTCAGTCATCTATCATAAAATATGATTTTAGACATAACTCATGGGTAAGGTTAGGTTTAGGTGTAAAGATGGTCAAAACTAAAATTTTAGATTAAAAGGTTGACCCAGATGTTGACCCAGGTTCTGCGTTACCCACCACAGCTGAAACACACCCAAACTTGGAGGGCTGGTGGGTCAAGTCAAGCCCTGCCTTCAACCAATGTACGTATGAATTTACCTACAGCCACTCTAAATGCCATACAAAATCCTAGCAACTGCATTACCTTAGCAACACCTTAGGAACTTGTTTCATTTGCCTACAGCCATTTGAAATGCCTTAGCAACACCTAATGCCTAAGACATATAATTGGAATTGTATTCATTTGCCAACAGCAACTCATAATGCCTTAAAAAAAGTGTAATAAAGTGCTAACAGCTACTTAGCAACTGGATAGCAACACCCCAGCAACCACTCTCTGTAACTGTGTAAGTGAGTTTTACACTCACATGCTCTTAAAATTACAACTAGACCTGTTTTTTTTTTTTTGGTGGCCCCTATGGGTGAATAAATGGGTGTATGTATGTTAATGAGCAAACAGTGTTTTGTGGCAAAACTAAGTTGAGCAGATTTTCATATAAAAGAGCATGCAGTGTTGGGACTGCCAGTGGAAGTGCAGACAATGAGTTGGCCTGTAGTCGATTGTAAACACATACTCAGAAGTCATCAGCATGGAGATACACACAGACAAAACGTGTGTGTGCTCAATGGTTCATGACAAAACAAGCAGCAAAACAAATTTCAGAACATTAGCTCATTCGGTTCATTTGTACAATAGGAGGCAAGTGTAGACAAGGCTCTCATTGGTGATAAATAAAATTTGCCAATTAGCAATTCAGCTCAGGCGTCTGACTCCTTCTCTGTGTGAATACATGTGCGCATGTGGATCAGACAGAGGAAATGTTTTTTCATTTTCATTCATGACAGCCACACGTGGAAAGGGAAAGGCATGAGCAGTCAGTCGTGCTGCAGATGTGTTGAAAAGAGGGAATAAAAAAATCAATCGTCACCGGCATCCGAACTGCAGCGGGATAATGACTCTGCCCATGTCAACAAGCTGATAAAACGGCATGCTTGACTTCACACGTCGACCAGCCTGCAAAGCTGCAAAGTTCTTATTCTTATTCTGGAAACCATCTGGTTTCTCCACAGCTACCAGTGGCAGCCCGAGGGCAATGCCACCATCATCTTGCTCCAGCGTGACTCAACCTGCTCTTCCCTGCCACTCTGACATGGAAATTCTGTTAGGCTTCAGCCCATCAGAGCCATCAAAAATGCATTCCCATGATCTGCAGCCCTCAAAAGTCACGCAATTCTGTCTTCCACCTTAAGATGGCAGTAGAGTCTCAGCTCCAGCATGTAGGGGGCATGCTAGTGAATTATTTAAGTCTTTCCAGAGCTTTTTTTTTTTGTGTTTATCCTTTATATTTGGTGACACACAGAGTTTTAGTGTAATAGAAAGTTCGCTGGTAATAACGTGGGTGTGGGGTTAGTCATAATTGTGTTTTCGAGTCTGAAGAAATAGTGTGAACTTGACGACAAATTAATTTGTGTCTCTTCCTCCAGTGCAGATGCTGCTGATAAAGGAGCAGACTGCCTTATTTTGTCATTAATTAGTTTTCCCAGGTGCAAACATACATTCGCGGATTGGCCAGCCGTGTGTGTGTGCTCTGTGATGAGTCATAGCCCATATGGATAGTTTAGTATTTTCATTTCACCAGTACTGATGAGGTCTGCTGTGTGTAACTGGGGTGTTTGGGGTGGTTTATTATCACGGATTCACTTGACTTACTGGAGAGGATTTATTCATGTTCTTGCAACATTTCTCCTCAAAATTTACTTCAGCCATTTTTTTTGTCTTATTTTAGAGTGAAAACGTCTACAATTCATTGAAGTTAAGTTTATTTACTTTTAACTTTTCAACAATAATGCTGAACAGCACAAATGTAATTATATTTATGTTTAAAAGGCATCTAAAGCCATTTATTGCTGTGCATGATATATATACAGTATATATATATATAATTCTCTGTTTATAAGTTTAATAATATTATAATTTTTTAAAATTTATTTTTATTTAAGAATAACCATGAATACACATTTTTTTAAAAATGTTCAGGTCTGTACATAAGTAATACAGCATTTATTTTTTATTTTTTTTTGCTGTTATTTTTGCAGTTGTATGAACAACACAAAAATTAAGGAAAGGAAAAAGCTAAGGACGTGACGAGGTACTCATACTTCTATTTAACCCATCCAAGTGCACACACACACACAGCACTGAGAAGTGAACAACCACACACCGTGAACACACACCCAGAGCAGTTGAGGGAACGGTGCTTTTCTCAAGGGTCTCACCTCAGTCGTGGTATTGAAGGTGGGGAGAACTCTGGTTATTCACTCCTCCCATCCACAATCCCTGCCGGACCTGGGACTCGAACCCACAACCTTTGGGTTGCAAGTCCAACTCCCAGTTTTACATGATCACAAGACGCTATTTTTAAAAACAAAAATTATAAACAGCCACATCATTACAGCTGAATGATTGAACTAGTTAATGAACATAGAAAAGAAAGATCAAAAGAAATCAGAAGATAATATCTGGGTTGTCTCTTCCCCACATCAATGACATCAAATGGAGAGAAAATTAAAGGTTTTGCTTAAGAGACTTAAGAAAAAGCCTCTATTTTCTTTGCACTTGATGTCATGACTGGCAGCGAGGATCAACTGAAATATTTATATTTCATATATTTCTTGTTTCATATGTTTTTCATGAGTGAAAAGGCCCCATTCATCTCAATAGTCTTTTACAGAAGAGATCAAAATTAATGTCTCAAACTGCGCTCAGATTTGCCTAGATACATCAAACATCTGAAGATGACCAGACAAGATTATACAGTAGCTATGGTAATTTGATCTCACAACTCTGACTTTATAGTATGAGTTTTAACCTTGTACTGTAATTGATGTTTACTGCATGTCTCAGAATTTTGGGAAAATTGCAAAATATAAATTCTGAACTACAATAATAAAATTATCTCACCAAAAACCTTTTATATTTCACAATTCAGAACAGCAAGATATAAACTCACAATTCTAAGATTCTCAGAATTGCAAGAAAAATGTCAGAATTGTGAGATAAAAAGTCTAAATCACATTTATTTTGGCAGAAACAGGCTTTCATAGTTTGTCAGCGATTTCCTCATTTATGTTATTTCAGGAGAAACACCCAGTGAATTATGACAGAAATCTCCCTTAATCCTTCAAAGCTATAAAAGAGTAGTATCTGATCAATAGCATAGGCAGAAATGCACTCTCTCCCATCCATTTCTAACCCATTGTGGGATCACAGATAACAGAAGATCCACAGTAAGAGCTGAAGCAGAAGAAAGATGATGTGGGCTCAAAAGAGTGAGCGAGGCCAGAGGCGGCAGTTTAGGCTATAGATCACAGGAAAAGGAGGAGCCACATCACAACAACAATACCCTACTTCTCTCAGTTTTTCAGTCTCGCTCTCGATCTCTTGCTCTCCCACCCGCAGATCTACCTACAGGGCACCTCTAAGCACAACATGATTATCAGGGGGAAACAAGTCAGGGTTAAGTGAAAGTTTTACTTTGTATACAGATGTAGGACAATTGCTGAGTATTGTATGCACATTTTCTTATTCTGACTTCCAAGTTGTCAGTTTTAACCTCGGTAGTAATATCCAAATATTTATGCATTCTGCAGCTGGTTCACCTTTGTAAGGATTACATGTGTGATTGCGGTGGTTATTTAAGTAAATTTTAGTTATGACTGGACCATTACGAGCGACACGAGCCTGGCGGGGGATTTGTTGCACAACAAATGACCTAAACTGAAACCTACCCGTCACAGGGCTTAAGACAAATCGTACAAAATCATACGAGTGAGGTCGTACAAAGTAGTACGAATTTGGCACCTCGTACGAATTGGTCATGAGACTGTGTTGAAACATCTGACAAATGTCTTATCTTGTAGAATGCATGCTTTCAATCAGAACTTCTAGAATCTCGTAATTGATGTGTAAATCTGAAGAGACTTATGTGAAATCATACAGGAGGGAAGCCAGTCAGTTAAGTCTGTGGCAAAGCATTTCACAGTGCTTGTATATTGCTCTCTTCTCACTGTAAAAAAAAAAAAAAAGGCAGCTGTGGTTGCCAGAATAATTTTGTTAAAAAATACAGAAAACCTGCAAATACATTTACTGCCAAATACTGTACTTTTTACAGAATAAAACTAAATTACAAACAAAAAAATCAGAATGTAAACCACTAAATTCAACAACGCATACTGCTTTGTAACTTAGCGCTGATAACCACCATCCTAATGGTGGTAAAAGAGAGCCACATGAAGACTCAAAGCTCATCACAAGCAACTTTACTACAAGCAGATGTATATACTAATATATAGAAGAAGCACATAGTCATTCATTCAGACACCTAACACCATAACACCACATAACACCATGGTAACTTAAATAATGCAATAAACATTCATTAAATAACAAAAGATGTAACATAAAGTCCATATATAATAATATAGTTATATATAACTGATAACAAAAACTATTAAAAAAACATGATTATTTAAGCTAAATACTTTCACGAGTGTCACGCAGGGAATTCTGTCATTTTACAGTTGATAGTAAATTATACACTGGTTTGTATAA
Source organism: Enteromius thamalakanensis (assembly GCA_032357475.1). Classification (NCBI taxonomy): domain Eukaryota; kingdom Metazoa; phylum Chordata; class Actinopteri; order Cypriniformes; family Cyprinidae; genus Enteromius; species Enteromius thamalakanensis. Next base: position 510,541 of record JAUCMT010000105.1, read on the forward strand.
TTTACTACTACTATATATTGCACAACTCTTTGTTCTACAAAAGTGGTATCGATACTTTGGTATCAATGCAATTTCATAACATGATTAGGACATAATATCTTATATAGTAAAGTATGATCTTTCACCTTTAAAGTACATACTGTACATTTTGTGCATAAATTCAAGTATGAAAATTGGGACATCAATCATTTGCCATCCAGTGTCATAGATCTCATGAAATGACTTGATGAATGCAAATTTCTTTCTGGTGTTAACATATTTCTTATTAAAACAGAAAATTGGTATTTTGTGGTAAATTGAAAAGGCTAAACTAACTTAAACCATTATTCTTACTTGAAGTAAGAATATATGATAATAATAATTAATTTATCCCACCTATTAATTCATTAAATGTATTGTGTAGTATCATAATATTTAAATCTAAATCTTATAAATAAGCTATATAGTTTTTAAAACAAAATGACTGTAACTTTGTTTTATCTAAAAATAAAAAAAATTATATTTAAAAAAAGAAGATAAAATAAACAAAATCTATAATAAATAAAATAACATTAATTCACTATATAATTCACTATAATTTTATATAATTTGATATGGTTTTTTTCTCTCTCCATTTCACACAGATTTTTTATTTAAAAAAATAAAATAAATCCAATCAATACAACTGCATGTGGAAATCCCATCTTTGCAGCTAGATAATTCAAATACACACAAACCTAGATATACCAAAGAGTCATCAGTATTTTAGTTTTTAAATGCATACAGTATATCTGTTGAAAGTTAATTTTGTCACTAGCATATTGCAGACCTCAAAGCTAACAGACACATACACCTATTTTAAGTCTTTACATTGCTGTTGGCCCAGTAATGCGGATATGCTAATTTGAAATGAATATGTATGTAATGTTAATTTTCCTTCCAGTTCCATTACCTATCCTTTTATTGAACAAATCAAATGAAAGCAGCACTGTCAGCGGTAGTTTGCTTTGTAGATGAAGACACAACCCCACCAAAGAACTTAGTGTGAATTCTCGAGAGGGTGTGTGAACTGCAAAAACATGAAGGAGCTGCTGCCTTATATGATGATGTATGCAAAAACTGTTCAAAGCCAGGCATCCATTCGCATGGCAACTGCTGAAAGTCACAGCCATGCAATTTATGAATGTTACTAACCTTTCCATACCTCTTTATCATCATAACGCAATTCTTCATAATATTACGCTCCTACCAATAAAGCTGTTTTGAATTCAAGAGATGGAGAGACGTGGGAATAGAGTGAGAGGTTGAACTGAGATGCATTAAATCCTCAAGAAATTCAATGTAGAATCTGATAAAAAAGTGGTTGATCCTGTCTGCAGCTAAAGTCTAACACCTTATATTTCAGGTTTGAAGGCAACTCAACACCAGATCTTTCTCTAATGTCTCCTTCAGGCTGACAGGCATGTAGACACAGTCAAAAAACTTGCAAACATCGAAGAAAATGTTAATGTCTAAAGGACTGAAGCTAAATTTCCCCAAAGAAACTGACTTCATAATCTATAATCTATTTCATGAGTTTGTGTTTCCTCATAACGATAGTAATGAATAGTAATTAAATTTGGCATGCTGTTAGGTGGCGGACTCCGAGCCCTAGTGATTTGAACCCTAGCGAGGGCAGAGCTCGGCGTCTGGCTTGGACACTGCGTGCCCCCGATAGGGAAGGTGTAAGAACAGGCTGAAAAGGGGCAGAGGAGGGATGCACAAAAAACAAGATGCGAAAGGGAAGGAAATTGGTTTATTTATAGTAGAAAAGCTTGAGGGAAGACCTCTGCTTGGGATAAAAGGAAGAAACCACTGTGGAGGTAGGGAACCTCTGCAGAGGTGGGATAGTTTGAGAAGAGACCTATGCGGAGATGGGGAGGGAAGAAACCTCTGCGGAGGTAGGGAACCTCTGCTGAGAAGGGATAACTTGAGAAAAGACCTCTGCGGAGGTAGGGTAGGGGAGCCTCTGCGGAGGTGGGGAGGAGAAAACCTCTGCATAAGAGAAAGACCTCTTCAGAGGCGGGAGGGTGAAACCTCTGCAGAGGTAGAGTGTGTTGCCTCTGTGGCGATGGGTGAGAACCTCAAAAGGAGGAAGAGGAATGCTCAGTAGGCAAGTTTTTTTATTTATTTATTTTATATTGTCATAGGTAGAAAAGAATGGATGCCTCTGCGGAGGTGGTAAAATCCGAGGCCGTTCTCAGGACTTGAGTGGAGCTGGTGAGGCTTTGCATGGCTTGGAGGATTGAAGCTGGGTCTGTGCATATGTAATTCTTGTAGGCTTCGGAGGACCAGCGGCCGAGTGTCTGGATCTGGTTTGGGGACCAACCTATTTTGGCTGCTTAGGTGGCTGCTCCGATCCTGAAGGAGTGGGAGGAAAATCTGTCTTGGGAAACACCTGAGCTGGAAAGTATGCCTTTGAGGTGTTTTTGGAACCAAAATCTTGAAGCGGTGCGATTAAATTTGTCTGTGAATAGCGATTCCGAGGGGGGGAGGCAAATGAGCTTCTGAAAGCCATGAATGCTCTTAGCGTAGGTTTGGGTAGGGTACTGTAACTTAAAATGTAGATAAAGTGGCCTTTCTTGAGTTGATCTGTTTTGCTTTGTTTAATGGAGAATGTCATGGTTTCGTTGTTGTAAATGGAAAGATTGGAGATGGTGGGGTGGATGGCTGGGTTGAAAGGGGAGTAATCTGGAGCATCGTAGGAAACCATAGAACGCTAAGGTAAACATAGCATCCAGGTTATGGGCGACTAAGGGGGTGCTATAACTTTTGCGGAGGGTGGAAATACAGAGAGTTAGGTTTTCCAAAGTGATGGGTAGTTTTTGGTTAGGGCGGGGAGGGTTTTCTCTTTGGATACCCTTTATAATTAAGTTTGTTTGGGCATTGGTGATGGCTGGGGACACAGAACCGTATAACAATTTATGAAAAAATTGGATTCCACTTAGGTACCTCTTTACGGAGTTGGCTTGGGGGAATTTCAGGGAATTAGGATAAGAGATAAATGAAGTGATGGTTAGGAGGGAAAAACCCGGAAATTGATGGTTATAGCTTAGGTGGAAAGCTTTGAATGGTTTCCACACTGTGAGGTAGGATTGGAGGGTTCTTGGTGTGACAGCTTGGAGCATTGAATTCAGGGAGGTTTCATGAAGAGGTCTGATTGGATGGTTTATCAGAATATGAGCTGCGAGTAGGGAGGAACTGGGGTGGGCAGAGGGTCGACATCTGGGGCCAGCATCCTGAATTTCTGAGAAAACAAGAAAGAGACTCAGCAATGGTGTTTTCTTTCCCAGGGATGTGTTTTGCAGTTAATATAAACTGGTCAAGGGCAGAGGTCCAGACTAGGCATCTGAGGAGGGGCATGATGGTGGGGGAGTGGGAGCTGTGTTTATTTATGCATTGGACTGTCACCTCGTTGTCCTTTTTAAAGAGGCTGACCATTCTTTACCCCATCATAGTAGCTTCTGCCCTATGGGGTACAGTTCGAACAAGGTGCTGGAAGGCTGGTTGGATGGTAATTCGGCTAGTTTGGAGGGTCAGGGGGAGGCGAACCATAGGTTACAATAGAAGACTCCGAAACCTATTGAAGGGGTCTAAGTGGTCTTTGTAAAAAAATAAAAAAAGAGTGGCCACTTCATTGGGAAAGGAAGGCAAACCAGAGCTGGAGCTAGTGGAGACAGGGGTCTACTATTGAGATTGTGTCTTCGAGGGAGGGGACAGAGGAGGCCAGGTTTACCAGGTGAGAAATGAAAGGATGGCCTTGCGGGATAATACGCATGGTGAAGTTAAGGTACCCTAGAACTGAGAGTAGTTGGATTTTGGAACACTGAGGGTGGGTGAGGACGTTGGAGGTGATCAGAATGATTATGTAAATTTTCTCTTTGGGAAGTGATGCTTCGAATTTCTGGGAGTCAAGATTAATACCTAGAAATTCAATACATGTGCTGGGACCCAGGGTTTTTCCTTGGGCAATGGTAATCCCTAGGTCTTTAAAGACTTTTGAAGACTTTTTGAGATCTGCAGCGGGGCGTGGGAAGGGGAGATGACTAGGAAGTCATTGAGGAGGTGAATGAGATGGTGGATCTGTTTTTTTTTGGACTGCTTTTGCATCCGAAGGAGAGGCTGACTGCAAAATAAAATTGGTCAGCCAATAAATGCCGTAGAGTTTTTTCAGGTAGGGTTTTTTTTCTTCATCTTGGAGATGTTGCCACAGTTCTTCTGGATTAAGTCTGTCTTAGTTTGTTCTGTTTCTTCATGTTATTCAACACAGACTGGATGATGATCAGATCAGATCTCTGTGTGGCTGTTGTTAGACTCCTTGTGAAGACAATAATCTCACTGCATTATTACAATTAATGACAAAAATAATGTTTGGACATGTAAACTAATATTTCCAACTACCGCAAAAAGTAGAAATACCTGACTTAAAACTTTTTTTTGCTGGTGAAAATACTAGTGGCCTAAGACTTTTGCACAGTACTGTGTATATATGTATACTCAGTTTTAGTTTGTTACTTCTTTTTTAAGCAGGTGGAGTAGTTGTCCTGGCTCTGATCTGATGAACCACAGGTCTAGAGTTTGAGCCCTTGAGAGCTGCACACTTCCCTTATCTGCACTGTGCTCTTGAGCAGGGCACTTAACCTGACAACTGCTGCAGGGAACCGCTCCCTTAATGTGTCATTTGCTTTGGATAAGACGCTCCCGGTAAAACAAAACAAATACACTCATTTGTATTCTTTCCCAAAACTATAGTCAATAATTACAATTAAGATGTAAATAATTCATTAATCACAATTAAGTTACTGTTTTTTTTTTAACCACTTACATTCATTTAAACATAAATCCACATAAATCCAGAACTGCAAAATGTCTCACATCTCCTGAAAAATTAAGCACTGCATTCAATGTCACAAACGTTTTTCTGCAGTTTGAGTGCCAGCATTCAGAAACTGCGTGAAAAGTGAAGATTATGTGTGTAAGCAGTAGAAAAAACGTAAAAGACTTTTTTTGACTTAGAAATCAGATTTGATGCTACAGTAATTAGAGCCCTGCAATTAGGCCCGTCCCTCGGGCCGGGCTTCGGGCCAATTTTGATGTCATAGTTCAGACGCGGGTCGGGCCTCGGGCCAGTTTTAAACTTCTCCTTATTTTTATATTTTAGACATCCGCCAATTAATGATTATAAGATTGTCATGCGGCGTCGGTGAATACAACACAAGACCGCGCTCCGCAGCTAAAAGGTTGTCCCGCCGCAGAGAGAGAGCAGCCGTCAGCGCAGCGCAGCTGAAGAGTTCTGCGTTCAGATGCACGCAATAATCTTGCTGCAATGCCCCAGCAAAGGTAATTATCATGTCGAGGGAAAACAATAGGAAGATATTTGAATTATTTACTCATGAACAAGTGTTTTCTGAGTCCGTGTCGC
>JAUCMT010000105.1:516080-530509 GCA_032357475.1 Enteromius thamalakanensis
TATTATTATATATATATATATATATAACACAGAAAGAACGTTGTACATTGTGTACAATCTCACAATGTACAAGAGCCTCTTTTTCCTCTGAACTTTTACCTTGGATTCAAAACAATGTTTTAAAAAAAAACAATTCAAATTTCATTCTTTTTTTTTCTTTTTACAGTTTAGTTCAATAATAATTAAAATCTTTTGACAACAAAATCAATAACATGAAATAAAGGGATAAAAAGTATACATTCATAAATTCCTTTTTTTTGTTTCTTAAGTTATTACTTTTTGCAAACTTGACGTACCAATGCTCTGAAAGTACAGTAAGTGGTAAGTAACTGAGCATATACATATATATATATATATATATATATATATTCTTAGTTTCTTCTTTTCTTTGTACAGTTTCATTCAATAATAATTAGAAATTTTTTGACGACAAAGTCAATGAATGTCTTCATCACAGCATATTTTGAGAACGAACCAGCTATGGTTTGTAAATCATCATGTTTCACATATATCTTCACTGTGAAACATGAGAATAAATGTGTTTTCTTACAATCTGCAATCGATTTCTTACCAACTGGTTCAACCATGTGCTAAATTACAGAAAGCCGGGGGAAATCATAAGCACACATTTTTATCACACAATCGCAGTATCGGTTCTAATCTGCTAGATACAAACTTAGTCTGTTCATCTGCACCAAAGCTGTGCACGCACAGAAAGCAACTCTCAGCATTAAGATTACATATGGCCTCCTGGAAGCCATGTTACACTTTCTCATGCGAATTGCCTGTATAATACAGATGGAGCCATTTAATTGGCCATTGTTTTGACAGTCTCTCTCACTGAGTTAGGCTGATGAGGACAACTCTGTGTGTGCAAACGTCTCCTCTGGAGGACTGTGGTCCGCAGGGACACGAGTCACAGACTGAAGCGTTCTAAAAAATGTGCCCTCTCATTGCTTGATACTGAACAACAATTAGCAGGATTGGCCTTCTCACATGTGTTTAAAATCTAACCAAAAATGTTTTCTTTAGCTTAGCAGTATCGAGTGGTGTAAATGATTGTAAATGAGAATGTGTCCCTTGCACCATTAGTCTTTTCTCTCACATCTCTGTCTAACGTTCGGAGGTGTTGATTCACCCCTGGTGCACAGAGAGAAATGGCCACACCAATCAATTACATGCTGCCTAATGGCTGTCTGTTGCACCCAATCCACGCCAGTAATGCCTGTTTCACCGATACTTATCTAAAGGATAAAACATCTCTGTCTGATAAGGTGAAGGTCAGTTATAAAATAGCCATGGTTTTCGAGATTTAATGCAACGTACTCTGAAATATCACAAGGCCACCTTTTATGGGAAGAATCAAGGCTGAAACATAAAACTACTTTTATTTCACTGAAACAGACAAATAACACTTTTTTTGGCCAAATAAAGACAGATGACCTGGAACCTATTTGAATATACAAAGTACAGTTTTGCGATGATAGGAGAATAGTTTTTCTTTGCGCAAAAGGGAACAAAAATAACATCATATACTCCTAACATCATATTAGAGCCCTGCATTTAGGCCCGGGCCCAATGGGGCCTAAGTTCTTGAATAAGTTCTTGTTTTCGATTTTTTTTTTTATTTCATTAAGTGGTAATTTAATGCTTTCTGTAGATATATTTATCGTGTCTTTTTCTATCAGTTTTGAGAAACGCTCCTGTTGAAGACGAGAAGGCATAACGCGTTTGTTTTATGAAATCACGTTTACTGTCAGTGCACACAAATAAAAGTAGACCCTTTACAGTTCTGAATGACGTATTACTCCTACCTTTATCAGAGAAAATTAAGTCGAAGGCTATAAAATCCAAGGACTGGCCCGTGCCTCTATGTCCTCGGGCAGGTAATTCTGATAAGCTGTCGGACACGGGCTGGGCTCGGGCCAAAATTTGAGGCCCTTGCAGGGCTCTAACAGTAATTATATTATAACTTACTGACTGTACAGTATACATGAAAAATATTTTTTTTTCGTTCTATGTTTCAAATAGTAATGTATCATTGTCACGTAACATGTAGGTTACAAAAGTAACCCATGTTCCGCAGGGTCCTGAAGGAGGGAACGGAGACATTACATATGGGAATTCACATGAGAGACCAATGCCCTCTGAGCCTTATCAAAAAGGCCAATAAATATTGACATGCACTGATTGCATCCAGCTGCATCTCGTCACCGCGTCAGTATAAGAGAGAACGGATGCACTCATTAGTTTTTTTTGTTACTGAAGGAGGGGTTGGGGGGCGGAGCACACGTTTTCATTTCTACATGCGGAACTGTGAATAAAACATGTACCCATGGAATCAGAGTCATATGAAGGGAAACATGGCCTTCTGGCTAACTGTGGAGAATACAAGTCTTATGTAACGTCGAAGTGACTCGACTGAAAAGAAAACTTCACTTTGAGCATTGTTTATTCAGTCACAATATAGATTGTTTTGAAGCAGCATTTAAAGTAATAAACCGGAAAAAAAGAACATGTACAACTTTGTATTTTACAGTACGGTGATGTTATTAATTTTCAGAATAAATGTACTGGCAATCTAATGTAAACTAATGTAAATGTAATCTAATGAAACATAGCTGCTCTTTATAGTTTTTTTTTAAATAAAAAATCCTTTATTTGCTTTTATTGTCAAGAACACTTTAATATTTAGCATCCTATATTTCCCTCCTAAGGATCCAAAACATTCTGTATGTGACTTTTTTTTTATTATAAAGCAAATTATATCAGCACGTCATTTATCTTATTAAGGAACTACATAACTGACTTTTTTAGAATGTCCTTTATAGGGTATTGTGTGGTGTTGCAAATGGTGGCTGAGGTGTTGTGGGTGGTTGCTGAAATTTTCTGGAGGGGTTGACAGAGAACAATGAAAGTGATGCAATTATTCATCTGCAAAATGCAAACAGCCAATACCTAATTAATTTACACTCTTACTGTAATTTTAAATATTTTCCTGCTACTCTCTGTTTTGGTCATGTTAAAGCCTGAAGCAAAATAACACACTGTAAGAGAAGTGTTGAACTGTATGAGAAATGCTTATGTATTCCTGAAAATAATAAAAGACACTGTTAAGATGGACAGTTGAGCTGAGCTGTCCTTTAACGGACACACTGCAATAGCAATTTAACCTAAAGACCAGAAACGTGTTTTGACCAAAGCCGTTATCTTTGCAGCATGGACAGTTAGAAATCAAATGGCACACTGCCCTGCTATTTGTCAGTGGATTTGTTAACACTGACAAGCACAACCTTTTATTGATACAGCCAAGAGGACAACTGCTGAGCAAGACTTGTTATAACCTTTGGAAATATCAGACAGACCATCATATTTTCTGCTAACAGCATTTTCGGCAAGCACCAAAATCCTCCAGCTTGGGCTTACAAAGGGCACTGCTTTCTTTAGCAAATTATCATTTCAAGGAGATAAGTGCATTAATAATTGATTACAGCATTTTGCAACAGTTTAAGGATCCCTCTCCACGTTTTTTCCCTATCCACATTAGTTCTGTTTTTTGTCTATAGGCTCTCGATCTGGGTTTGCTTTGACCCCTTTCAGCAGCACGCTAATGATAAAGCTGAACAAAGCTGTCTGTGTTTTTCGATTCTTCATATTTTATTAAAAAACAAAGCATGATTGCTTTGTTTACCTGCATAGCTTCCTCAACCTTGTACTAAAGCTTTCTTTCGAAAGCAGCCATGCCATATATACACAAGGCATGAGGAGCTTTCTGGTTATTGCATCATATCCAGAGCTGACAAGAATTCTCTGTGTTGTATGGAGATTGTTCTGCATAAATTCTTGATTTACAGTGGTCACCATAACATGTCGATCTCCTCTCAGGAGGATCTGTGACAATGCTTCAGGCATTACTGGATAACATTTTGGTAACAGCATTTTTCTTAGTAACTGTAGAAATTGTAAAATGGTAAATGCTATTCATGGGTTTCCGTAATGTTTTTCATGATTTATCCAGTCATCAAAATTAATAGATTAATATAGATTTAAAACTCTAATTCAAGATAAATATATGTATGTTCACTACTGTATAAAAAAGGTTTTTGCAATTTTTGTATTTTTTCCTCCCAGTCCAGACATCGCAGAAATTTCTGGTTATCTATGTGATTATAAACATTTTACATGTGTACTATTTACTTAATTTATTTCTTTGCTTAATTAAAGTCTCTGTATCTTTTGCTTTTAAAACATGAAAATAAATCCTCCTGTCAATAATATAAATAAATGCACATGTATGTAGTATGTCTAATGATAATGTATGCACAGTTGCATCTCAATTTTTTTTTTTTTTACAAAAATAAAAAAAAAAATAATAATAATAATAATAATAATAATAATAAAAACCCATTCTTATATTTTAGATTCATGCACAAAACTTAAATATTTCAAGTATTTTTAAAGTTTTAATTCTGATGGTTAGGACTTGAATCCAATTCTGTCCAACTTAATTAAAATGTTTGTCACCAAAAAGAGAAAAAGAAAACAAAAAGAAAAATACATGTATTTATTTTTATTGTTTTTATTTTATTGTTTAATTGTTCAGTTATAGGCATTCTTAAGAATATCTTAATATTAATACTTCTAATATTTTATAAAGTCAAACAGTTTTGGAACAACATTAGTGTGTGTAAATGATGACAGGTTTTCTATTTTACTCTTTACTTTATTTATTTAAGCTCACTGTGTTTCTTTATTGAGCGAAAGAGGTAGATTTTTTTTATTTAAAACCACACAAGCACATGCTTGACTGATACACAACTGAGTAAATGAGATGCAAATACTACGCTGATGCATTTGCATGTATTTTGTTTACAGAAAAGCTTTTTCCATTTGATCTTCCTGCAGAAGACATCTTTGTGGTGCGCAAAATAAGAACAATCCCCCCGCTTGCAGACTTGGCCAAAGATGACATTTCGTCTGTTCCTAAATCAGATTTCATGTCAAGCAGAAACAAAACACACACCACAACAAAGGAGACACTTTGCATAATTCAGCAGTGTGTCTGTGTGTTTGGAGGAAAATTTGGTTGCTTTGAAAGGCATTTATCAATTTACTCACAAATACTTCAGGAGCGCAACAGGGGAGCTTAATTTGTGCTGTGCTGCCGATGTGCTGCCGATCTGATTCAATTCTCACCGGGACTCCACAAACAGTCCCTGCCCATGTCCTCCTTGACCTTCCCATCAGTCTGTTGGAGCTAAGAAGGCACAAGAACAGAGCCGCCTGGTGTCTGCATTTGAGCCTTTTGTATTCAGAATGTGTGCTGTGGAAATGCTGGGACAGCGAAAACACAACGTGTTGAGAAAAACAAGAGCACTGAGGTTTAGCACTAATTGAGAAAGGCAAAACAAGTAAACATGCCGGCAAATCAATGTCGAAGCAAAGAGCTCAAAAGCTTTAGAAATCGGTTTCGATATTTACAACTCTCTCTTGTTTTTTTTTTTTCCACTCACAGTTTGGCTTGGTTTAACTCCAAATTTCACTGGATGTGTCTGTACTAGGCCAGATTCAAACAGCAACAGAATTTAATCCACATTGGTAGTCGGACCAGTAACCGGTAGGTCGTGGGTTTGGCAGGGATTGTAGGTGGGGTTAGTGAATAACAAGCGGTCTCTTCACCTTCAATAGCATGACTGAGGTGAGACACATTCCCCCAACACTGCTCCCCCGGGCACCGCAGCACTGCTCCGGGTGTGTGTTGTTCACGGTGTGTGTGTGTGCATGGTTGATCACTTCTCACTGCTGTGTGTGTGCACTTGAATGGGTTAAATGCGTAGCACATACACCTAGTATGGGAAACCATACCTGGCCACTGGTCACATCCTTTCCTTTCCATTCCTTTATTTATTGGAGTGAGGAGCACATGCATATTACTATATATTAGGACTCACAACCTTTTTAAAGGCATTAAACCCCTGTTGTTTGAACCAAACGGGACAGCATGGCTGTCTTTCACATAGTACTGTATATGTTTGAATAAAAGAGCCACTTGTGTGTGCTGTGCTGGGTGCTTTTGAAACACTGGTTTAAACCTTGACCAATCTTTTTATTTATTTATTTTTTTAACCAATGAGTTCAGCAAATGAGTTGCATTGAGTGATTTTTTTTAAAAATTCCTATAAACCTTAGATCCTAGATCAAGCTGCTTCACAACTCACGCAACTCACTTTCAAAACAGTCTTATGAGTTTTGACTATAAGAATTTATTATTTAAGATTATTTAAGAATTCTCAAAGACCAGTTAAAGAAAAATCAAGGAGCAAATTGTAGAGAACACAATTCATTAATATGTTCTCACGCAAACCTCTAATCTATTAAGAAAAACACTTTCTGGTCACACTGCACAAAAGTGATGTTTTCCAGTACAAATAAGTGACAGATGTTTTCTAAGAAATTGATCAAAGTGCAGTGGGCTCATAACCCATCGACATGTATGTTCTAGTTTTTTGCATGAACTCAACTTGAAGGCTTCTTATCTTCATAAGTAAATGATTTAAGAATGTTTAAACCTTGATTTTATAAAAATTATCTAATTTGAGAAAGGGAACAGTTAAGACTTTTTAAGACCTACAGAAACTCTGATTGGTATTGTTTTTTTCATGTGTTGTTTCAGTAAGGATGTACCAGACGTACCCGTTTTCTGACGTTTGGTGTCCTGTCCCTGACAGGATCTATCACAGATCTACAGTACATTTAACATGCTTTAGACAGGCTGCTGGTTACCAGAGCAATCATACTGGAATAAGGTACGTACATGTGGCATCGAGCTTACCTGGTCTCATGGCATAAACGTACCTTGGTGCACTTTTAAAGGAGACACAGAATATGTACAGTACCAATATGTACATACTGTATCGCAACCGTTTCCAAAAGAAACTCCAACACCTTTAATTCCTTTTCACGCAAATTTACAGAATTTCAATTAAAGTATAATAATATTCTCGCACTATTACTTGAAGAATAACTTCAAAACATTATTAAAATACTGGTATATCTGAAAACTGATGCTTTTGAAGGTTACCACCACACATATCCAATCAGTCCTGTAATGTCTTCCTTCTTATATCAGGTGACTATTTTTTTTCTAATTTATTTTATAACTAGTTATTTTTAGAAGGACAAAGTCTGTTTTGTGTTGTCCATTAAGTTTCAGTAAGGTTTCAATTAACAAGATCTCATTAGGTTGAAGCTCTTGAGGGGAATCTCATCTGTATTATGATTATAATCAAAGATGAGAGCTTGTGTCATCTTTATTCTAACCCATCTATTTAACCTATGCTGTAGTCTTTAGTCTTTCATTACGCGTATGTACTGCTGCAGGCTGTTATTCACCTTTTCCCTTCACTCCTCCCTCATCTCTGATATCAAACTCAGCTGCCCTGAATGGATACTTAACCTGCGCACACCAACCGGCCTTTCATATCACATCACAAGTGTCCTGTAGCAATGTTCTGGAAGTGGATTATCAGGTGACAAATACAGCAGATGACATCACTTCCTGCTAGGCTTGTTGTCATTGCCATAATGCATGCAATTTCCAGGATGGGGCTTTTATATTACATATATTCACACATTTGCCAGGTCTTTCTGTATTATGCATTTTTATATTTTTGTGAATGTGCCAATAACATTTCTTTAAGAAAACAATATGCAAAAGAGTTCCAGAATCTGAATTTATTTTAATATAAAAAATATATACTATTTTATATATTTACCATTTTATATATTACCAGTTTGACATCATCATTAAAAAAACTGAAATATTTTTGTTGTCATTGTTTACTCATATTTGTTTATTATATAGTTCACCAGACTGATCTTACTGCAAATTTGTACATATTTTACCAGGTGGCTAATTCTTACAACCTCACTCGTACAAATTCATCTTTTTTTTTAATTGGCAATTCATATAAAATTGGCCAAATGGCCTACACTTAACTCCACCCCTAAACCTACCCATCACTGTTGTTTTAGACAAATCATACAAGTGAGGTCATATGAATTCGTACAAATTAGCCACCTCATAAAACACGTACAGATTGGTCATGCATCTGTTGGTCGTGAGACTGAGTGTTGGGTTCTATGGAATTCAGGATTATGATTGGTCACACTTTAAAAGAAAAAAAACAATAAGCATACAGTGTAGTTAAAAGGCATTATATGCAGTCAGATCAATAATCTTGATCAGTGAAGAAAATAAAACATTTTTTAATTATATTTTTGTACTTATATTACATGCCTCTTTGGAATATTTGATTCCGATAGGTCAGCTGCAAGGAACATAATTTAATAAAATTATATATGATCTGCCAACTGATTTCCCGCATAGCTGTGTTCATTTGTTCTCTCTGCTATCACTTCAAAGACTCTTTATTCTCACATAATAGAGTCATTTTAACTCAAATCAATATTTAATGTCCATTTATTTATTTATGTGCTAAGTAGCTGTGTTATAAGTGGGATAATGTGGAGTCAGATGGTCATTATTGCAAAATAAACCTTTTCAGGGTGATGGTTTGCTTCACTGCAGGGTCCTCGTCTCCCTGTCGGGTTTATTTTGCGATAATGACTTGCTGATGGCACATTATCTCTTGTTTAGCCTTATCATCCTCTTCAAGAAATAATATCGGCGCACAGCTCTAAATATATAATGCATAGACACATGGCAAAACGTGTGAACATGTCATACAATATCCCCAATGCAAACATAAACAAAGACAAATGCCTCTGCTTTCCGCTTTGTTCTGGCACACTGAAAATGAACGTTATGAATGAATATGATCGCGTTTGGCACCTCAATCTCTTATTTTGTTCTTGGTGTTCCGACTTTGGTCATCATCCAATTGAAAGCCTAGGGAGAGTGCAAGGCATTATTCATTTCCTCTTTGTGCTTAACACATTAGCATGATGATTACAGCTCATTTTCAGTCACACAGTCAAAACACACAGCATCTTTTGGCAGCCAATGAAAACGGGCTCCGAACAAAACAAAACGCAAGATGCTGCTATCCTTTGGGCTCATGTTTATTCTCCGTGCTTTAACTTCAGGCCGCTTCAGTTGGCACCCGCCGTGCTTGGGAACCAACCTAAATCTACACATTATCATAACCTTAATATTGTTGAAAGAGGTGAAGCTTTATATTTCACTTGACTCAAGATAACCTCGCCTTTAGCTAGTCTCTCCCGCTGGGGTTATGCATATGCTGGCGTTCTTTGCTCTCATACATGATGCATTAGGTGCCTTCACAGCAAGGTGAGATGGGAGAGAGGTGGATGAATCTCATGTCGTTATAGTGGAAATTAAATTTAATGGTTTAAACTGCAGCAGGTTTAACCTGTCAGATATTACAGTTAAAGAGCTAACACAGTATTATTATTGAATGTGCAATGCTGTCACCAGAGCTGTTCGTTTGAAATGTTAATTTAGTGTCATTGTTTATATGAAATAGCTTGATTTAAATGGTTCAGTTGCATTGAATATGGTGTGCAGGCTTTGAATTGCCAATGTGAATTCTCAGTTCAAATGCAAAAACAATGAATTAAATAATAATTTGAATACATAGTGCACTAGTGTTTTCAAAAACAAGTAGAAAATACACATGAGAAACATGTTTGCTGTTGCAGTCATTATCATTAGCAACTTGTTTCTCTCATTTATGGATTAATGTGTGTTTTTAACAGTTCTGACTGCTGGGTCTAGTCTAAGAAATCACACAGAACAAAATAGCAAGCTTATGAAGCTAGCCAATGTGTAAATAGCATTAAATAAGTGTAACATTTTACAAAAATATATTTATTGATTTGAAATGCACGCTTAAATAGATGATGTTTCATACATTTTTTGCAAACTTTTTTATAAACAGTACAGTGTGTTAGAACCACATTTTATGTGCACATTCCTACATATGCTAATGAGTTCACGTTGCATCATTAGACAGTGGTTGCTGCTCTTGTTGTCTTTGTATACAGGGTAAAAATAAACTGAGGATGAGAGAGGTGTTGGACAGGAAGCCTTTTTTCAAGCGTCCTTCTCTAGAGAGAGAGAACTATCACTCCATTCTCACATCATTACAAACTGAGATGGTTTTTCATCTTAAATTCGTTCTCATGAGACTAAATGTGTGCAAGAGAGACGCCAGTTTTCCTGCAGCATGGCGTTTGTGCTCTCACACCTTTAGAGGGTAGTAATTACATGCTGCATCGAATATGGAAAAAAAAGTGTAAATCTGTCTTCTGTTAATAGCTTATACTCCAGAGACGTCCTGACACCAAACTAGATCACAGCTAAAGTGAAAGACCATTCCGGTAATATCTGGAGATTTGTGGAATAATTAGTTTCGCCTACTAAGTCAAGCATCGCTGTTAACACTGCTCAGATTTAGGATTATGGATTTGTTCAAATCACTAACCCTGAGTACTTAACTTGTAGCTTGTTCTTCACCATTTCTTCTATGGACATGAATGAAACCCCAAATCAGGCTTGTCCAAGAGATGTGTGCTGGTACTTGTGCAAAAAAAAAAAAAAAAAAAAAAATCAATCTTTATCTAAAGCTCCCTTTCCACCATCAGGGTGCAGGTGCTCAATCTGAAGTCATTTCCACTGCAGAAATGTTGCTTATGGTGTGAAAAAATAAAAAAAATTGCTCAGCATTGGTTGTGAAGCCTGCTGCTTTCAAACCAGCAATTGATATTGTTGGAAAAATTGCATAATGCCACAGGTAATCATGTTCCCATATATATTATGTTGCACACTGCATTGTAAAAAATGAAAAGTGGAGAAAACCTGAAAGTTTAAGGCAACCAGCTTAAGTAGATTATTGAGTTTTCTCAACTTTTTCTTGTATAGACTCTATAATAAATAGCACTGATATATAATATTCCGTTTATACAAAAAAAGCTATTTAAAGTTAAAATATATAGTAATTAAATATGTAAAATTAAAAATAACTGTGTGTGTGTGTGTGTGTGTGTGTGTATATATATATATATATATATATATAATAGCATATTTGAATATATCACCAGATTTACAGATGTGTCAGTGCAAACCATCTTTTGGTGCTAAAATAGTACTGTCAGGAAATATGGCTGGTGAACAGTGGAGAATTAGCGCTATAGTGGACATTTTTGCACCTGACTTGATTTGTAGGAGTTTGTGCTCATCAAATTACTAGTGTTTTTGCCGTTATTTAATGCCTAAAAAGCATGTCTTAAAGTGTTAGTTCTCCTAAAAAAAAAAATGAAAATTCAGTAGCAAAATGATCATATTAATGGAGTTTGTAGTTAAATTCTAGTTTTTGGTGCATGGCTGACATTATAAATGAACTTCAGGGAGAAACTGCTACACAAATGTAGGTGGCAGATAGATGGCCAGAATGATGGCTAACAAAACTTACTTCTTGCTAAACCAGGCCATTTTTGCTTCTGATGAGTCATCATTTTTAAGTAGTTGCATGGGTTTCATTTGGAGAATTGATGTGCTGCATCTCCCTCTCTTGTCTCTCGTTATCTGGAGGTGGACAGAGCCCAACTCGTCCTTGTGTAAATGAGCAAGAGCTGTAAGCAGGATAAGATGAATATACGCCTTCATTCACTTTCTTTGTTTAATTAGGTTACGTTTACTTGTATAATATGTTCTGTTAAAAGGGTCACTGAAAATATGTAGCAGCTGACTGTAATTTTAAATTGCTATCATTATTCATTTTGAAAACTTTTATGTGCCTCAGAGTGCACTTAAAATTTGCTCTATACAATGTTGATAGATTTGAGACTGCATGGATCATGGCTTATCATTAAAAATTTAGTACATAAAATGATGTGCATTACATTGTTTATTTATTCATACTGTATGTTAACTTTGATTTAGTAGTTTTAACATTATTTTAATTATTACATTTTAATAAAAAAATCTTTTTTATATAGTTTATTTTATACATCAGCGACATTTTTATTATAATTTATTTTAATAAATGCCTTCAAATTATTCAATTATTATAATATCTTTATATATGTAGCTGTATATATGAATTGATTAGATGCATGACATAATAAATGTGTTAATGATTTATTTTAATTTATTTTATGACTATGACAAGTGAGATACAGTAGATGATGGTTTGACTGGTTAACATGGCCTTGTCAGCCCATGCTAGTACAAAAATAATCTTTCTTCATTGATGGCCGTTCAGTTTAAGACAATGTCTAACTAAATTTTGTATGCAAGCACCATATAAATTGCTAATATTTCATTATATTGTAAATGTTTTACCAGCACCCCATTGTCATTTGCCACACTCTTTAAAGCGTGAAATTGGCCTTTCTTATGCACTTTTGCGTAATTTGTTTTTCTCCTATATATTCCGCTCGTGTCTTAAAGAATCCAGAGCCTTGAAAAGACAGCATTGTTTAAGTAGAGATTGCGGTGTGGGATTCTGGAAATGTCCCCCAGTAATTTCATCCCAGAGGATGAAGGCCACAGAGGGACGGATGTTTTCCTCTCAAGGGATTATGGGAGAGCAAGCTCCCAACTCTCTAACTCCTCCATTTCATCTTTCTAGGTCACACTGATAAGCCCAATATGCTGTTAATACATCTCATTAAAGAGATGGGGATTTGTCATAGACAAGAGTGCCTGCGCTAAATGTTTTCTACCAGTTCACGGGTCCAATAGGGAGCTAAATGTCAACATTTTTGCATTAATGTTGTTTCTTAATTGTGAGTTGCTCAGATTGTGTGAGCACACCACTTTCTATTTTAATATTCTATTGAATTTATGTGCTGGTCTTATCTTTTATTAGACAGTTTATAAAACCATTAATGCAAAGTTTTCACTTCATGTCTTAATTCTAACATTATTCTTCATTTTATAAAATACTCACAATTTTGCATTTTATTTGTAACCCGTTTGACGGACTTTCTTCCAAGAAGAAAAAATGGTAAACTTTGTAAAAGTCTGCCATACCTTTTTGAATAAATGCTACTTTAAATGCCAACACAAGCATATTTATTTTCTAAAAAAGTTTTAGATGTGAAAAGGCACTGCAGAACTGCATCTCATTTTGTGTTTTCTTCTCAATGTAGAAGAATCAGTTTTTACAGCCAAGCAATGTAATTCCCATCCAATGATCAGCATGCAATTGATAGCCTAGCTCATTCTCTCACTATTGATTACTCATCGACAGTCATTCCTCTGGATAATGGTGAGTATATTTTGTGTACCATGTTCATATATCTCTGTTCTTGTTTTCTGTTCAACAGATGGCAAATTAATGATATCAAAACCAAGTGCATCAGCACAATTTCACTGACAGTTGGTTGATTATGATACATGTAGCAGAACTAATTCATACAGTAATTGTGTCTGTATTAAAATGAGTACATGCACCCCTCTTGTTGCTGTTCAAAACAAAATAGGCTTACTTTAGCACTGCCTGAATGCATTACACTGTCACTCATGAGCAGATTCACTAAACAGTATTTCTAGTTAAACCAGGTGCTAAATGCATTGAAACAGCAATATGAGTTAATTGTTAGTTCAGCGCATACGTGACTACTTCCTATTCAAATTAGACTCATAGATTGCACCTAACTCAGGCACAATTAACGTCACACTATTATCATTGAATATTATTTTACTGCTGGTGAATATTTGCAAACATTCAGCTCTTCATAACAAGTTAATTGTGGATTATTGTGATGTTTTTATCAGCTGTTTGGACTCTCACTCTGATGAAACACACTTCTCCAAATCGTTTATGGTGAAAAAAATAGTCATCTTCATTTTAGATCCTCTGAGGGTGAGGAAACTTTTATCAAATATAAATTTTAAGGGTGAATTATTGCTTGAAATGATTTGCATTGTTTTTTTTGTGTGAACAGGAAGTAAACAATACAAACAGTGCATGCAATTAGTTTTCAGTGCATTCCCCAGTGAATCTACCCAGGCTCACGGTACTTATTCGTGGCAGGGACACATTTATTTAGTTATTTTCATAAGTCCAGCATGTTTTTTTAAAATAAGATGCATCCAATTGAAATGCATTAGTTTAAAAAAATGTGTTGGACTTACGAAAATAATGAAATAAACGTGTCCCTTACACGAATAAATAGATTAAATTGAATTACGTGACTAAATAATAGGGCTGTCCCCGAATAGTCGAAGATTCGATGCATCGATATGCCGAGCCTGATTCGACCACAGATCTCACAGTCGAATCTTCGCGGGTGAAAGAGCATCATACCATTTTGGCAATATGGGGGGTGCTCAATGTCTAATTGCACACAGAACTACTAGTTTTGTACGGTTATATTAAGTTATATGCAGCCTTTAATTATGATAATAATGCAGTAAAAACAAAAGTGAAAAGAAA
>JAUCMT010000105.1:542705-552754 GCA_032357475.1 Enteromius thamalakanensis
TGCATTTAAGTGCGCGAGACGTAATTTAAATCATATTCACTCATTTACAGCGCAAATCCGTGAATTAATGTTCCGAACTGAAGTAAACTTTAACAGACACTGTGTAGGGTTCAATGTTGATTGGGAACACAGCCCATGCACGGAGCTCTCTTTTAATGAGCTAATTATCAGAATCAGGTGCGTTAACAAAACGGAGGGCCAGGGTTGAGAACCACTGCGTTAATACATTCAACAACAAAACACCTCAATCTCTCAGGAGTCTTGCTTGTCTCTGCCTCTCGGTCTGATGAAGGCTCACTCAGGGCGGGTCTGATGTAAGACACCAATTCTGTCTGTGTGACATGCTGCTGTCAATCATCTATTGTGGGTGTGGCCTCACACCGACATGCATTTGAGAATGGCTTGATTTCAGAAGAGGCAACTTATTTTTATTAAATCAAAAGAAAGCTACTGGTGGATCTTTATCATTGTAGGGTTGTTGTTTACACTCCCAACACACATTTCAGTCCAAACTGCTTGAAAAAGTGCATGTACCACTGTATGACCCCTTTAATATAGTATATAAACTTTATGGCAAAAATATTGTTAAAGATTATTATTTAAAAACACAATCAATCTTTATTTTTTTATTTTTTCATATGTATAGGCTATATTATATAGTTATTACTATTAGAATTATTCAGCTTTGTTATAATCAAAATCATTATAAATATACATCATATTCATAACCCATATTACATTATTTTATTATTAAAGAATGAATATATTATGAATATTTGTAATATAACAATACTAATGACTTGTTATATTCAAATAAAATGTATTTGTTACATTATTAAATAATTAATATATTATCATACATATACATAATGTTACAATACCCATGACTCATATTGGGTTTAATTGTTGGTGTCTGTTGGTTAGATGACATGATAGACCTTAGGTCCCACTCCATTCCAAAGCCTCTGTTTCATGCTAATTGCTATTCCAGCCGTTTTTTCCCCATTTCTCCGGTGTCCCGTCACATGGCTTCAGAGGCAGATGAGCAGACAGCTGTGCAATATCCTCTCTCATCCTTCCTCTGACCCTAGTCTCTCTTTACACCTCCTCCATCATTCACTCCCTTGGGGATGGCAGGAAGGGATGTAGACGTGGCTATCGAAAGGATGGACAGCTTTAATACCGTGCTTGTGCCCCCCCAGGGATCGGTTACCCCTGAAGATATTACAAGCTCCAAAATGAATCACATCCATTTCTCACCGCGCACTAGATGACAGGAGTGAGACCCAGTTTGAGCGCCGAATCTCTTCGCAACCATTCGCAACGTGAAAGGGAAGGATCAAAGAATGATGTCTACTCCTGTGACCCGTAGTTAAAGCAAGACACTCCCTATTGATATCAGAGATATTACCAGCATCTTAAAGGTCAGTCATGACGTTCTCTTCTTTCTAGCTTTTTAATGTAAAGGTGATTTTTTTTTTTTATATTAAAATACTTTCTACTGTATCAGTTCGTGCAAAGACGACTGAAAGTTATTTCCCTCCTAAAGTTATTGCAGTAGTTTGCAATCCTGCCCAGACCAACACAACAACATCAACTCGAGCAATGACAGAAGTTTACAGCGGGACTGATGATGACGAGATGATTATTCAACTAACTTTCTGTGATATAATGAAACATGCAAAAGGAAAGGGTACTATACACTATTAACTATGACTTTTCCCTTAATAAATTTCCTATTTGCTACTCGTTAATAGTTAGTAAGATACTTAAGTTATTATTTACTACTAATAAATGACTAATATTCTAGTAATGTGCATGCTTATACACAACTATTTAAGAGATCCTAAAATAAAGTGTCACCAATCTACATTCTGGGAAACAAAAAAGAAAATAAAAATCAAGATCTTCACAACAAGAGCGAAACAAAATTTATTATAAATTCAGGCAACAAAAACTTGTATTACATTTAAATGAAAGTTTTTTATTAATGAATGAATTGCAATTATTTATTTTTAACATTATTTATACGTTTTCATTGAATATATATATATTTTTTATAATACCGTGTGTCATGTTAATTAAACATACTGTATTGTTGCAAATTTCCTTTTAGAAACATTACATTTAAATTACATTTATAAATAAATAAATTACATTTACCTATCAGCGTAGTATCATAAATATTATAAAATAATTAAATATTATAATATGAAAAATTAATACAAATTATTAAAAAAATAAATGTACTTTATATTTGTAATTTATTTTTCTTATATAGGGGGGTCGTGGCCTAATGGATAGAGAGTTGGTTTGCAAGCCAAAGGTTGCGGGTTCGAGTCCCAGGTCCGGGGGGATTGAATAACCAGCGTTCTTTCCACCTTCAATGTCAGCACTGAGGAGAGATCCTAACTGTCCTCTCCTGTCTTTTCCTTTCCTAAAATGTTGTCCCAAATTACCTTTTGGAAAAGGTTAAATTTTGTCACTAATACTAGTGTCAATTGCTTGTCAAGGTCAAGGTGAGCAGAATATAAATATCAATAAATCCATTTTATTCTTTTTCAGATATGAAATGGTTTCAGCACTTACCACTCAAGTTCCATTCATCTGCTCCCCATTCCCCTGCTACACAATGTCCAGGTTTAATCTACAGCATGTCCTTTTATTAATTATTAAGAAAAAAGTATAAAGTCTGATTGGTGTGCAGGTTTAGTTTTGGCATACACATGACTTGGTATTTAAGTTATAATATTTGGGAAAACACACTTTCCTGCACATAAATACACTTATTTAAATATAAAATTAATTTGAATGGAAGCATATGGAGTTAGGTCTATTTAAAAAAAAATTTGTGAGTATCAGAGAGTTCAGTTAGTTTAATAGCACAAAAAACATACATATTGTAAAGATTAAATCCCCTTTTGTCGGTCACTCTGCCATCATACATTGGCATACGCTGATTAGGATCATAGCAGACAGTTACAAACGCTGTTTACATGCCTGGGCATTGAGCATGTTTCTCATGCAGGAAGATGACAATCTCGGAGTTGCGGATAAGTCTTACTAACATGACCGTAGAAGGGAGACCCTATTCCTCTTTCTTGTTCTGGGGCTCACGCTGGCAGCGTCCGCAGAGCATACGGTTCCGGAGGAGAGAGTTACAGTGACAGTCGCATGTTTGGTACTACGGTGTGCCCTGTACTGAGGTACGGAGGCCCACTTTGGTGCCTTTCTTCCCGGAGGTGCATGATGAGCCTGCCTAGTCATGGAAGGCACATTTTACTGCCAGGAAGTGATCAAGTGGTTCAGCCTCCTTCACCACCCTTGACGGTGGCGTAGCGAGGGGCTACAGGGGGGTCCCCCAGATATACAGCTCTGTTGCGATGCAACTGTGTCTGCAGGCTTCTACCTCCTGGCAGGGTACCCGTCGCTCCCCTCCCGGGCCTGTAGGCATTTGTCGATGATGATAAAGCCTGAGGAGAGGCTGCATTATCCGTAGACGCTGTGGCGTTGTTGCAGGTGCATCAGGCCAAGGCACTGAGAGCTTTGCACGAGGGCGGCCACGATCCAGAGGTTCTTCCGAGCTTGTGCCGCGACGGACCTCGTGCCTCGTGGTGGTCCAGCAGGTGATACAGACAAGATTAGGTTCTTGAATGCTACTGTGTCACAGACTGGCCTCTTCGGCGACGCGGAGGAGATGTTGCCCAGCTTTCCCCACCACCACAGAAGCAGACTGACACTTCCGTCACGTCCGCTGAAGTCGGGTCCTGCTGGCACAGCCTCAGCCTGCTCGTTGCCCAAGGGCTGCCCCTGCTGTCACCCTCTGCTCCTCCGTCGCCAGTGCAGCAGTCCCAGGATTAGAAGGTACTATTCTTCGGGGTGGACAAGCTCTCCACTCTCTCTCCAGTGGAGCGCCAGGGCGAAAAATTCCAAAATCTCGACAGGAAGAGCGGTTTTCTCTATCTCTGGGTCCCCTGAGGGGAGGAGGTGCTGTGGACAGGCCTAAAAAATAGCTTTTGTTACACACTCACTATCCTCTCATTTCAGGCAGCTGTCAGAACGCAGGGAGCACGAACCAACGGACTTCCGGCCTCACTTCTACTGGAACGCAAGTAACTTGCACACACATACACATGCAGGCCTCCCTCCGAACCGGCTCAGAGACGCTCGGACTGGACCCCTGCGTTCCCTCTCACTGCCCCACCTCCGGCACCCCGGTGGTCTCGATGGTGCCTCTTGCTCGGTTCTTGGTTGACTGAAAAAAAAATACAAAAAAGTCATTAAAGACTTTTGTAATGTGCAAATATTTCTATTTTAAATCAATGTTAAAAATGTGCCATCAAAGAATCATGAAAAAGTTAATCAGATCACACACACACACACACACACACACACACACACAAATGTTTACTGAGCATCAAATCATATCAGAATTATTTCTGAAGACTGGAGTGATTATTCTGAAAATTCAGGAATACATAATATTTTAAAATATATTTAGTGATTTTACTGCAGCCTTGGTGAACATAAGAAAACGTTAAATATTAAAAAGTTTTAATATTAACCTGTTTTAATAATAATAATAACAAAAAAAAATATTAAAAAATAATTGAATTTATATTTTAAATATATTTGGAAAATTGTCTGAAACTTCACACAACACCAAAAGATTTTTCTCAACCAAACGATTCACACCCTTTTCAATATCTTTAACATTGTTTCATCTTGGAATTATCTTAGCACGTGAAAGTCAACAAGACCCTTCTTTTTCAGTGTATCTTCCTTTGTCTTCAACAACTTCTTTTATTACTACTGTAGAATCTGATTATCCAACACAGGCTCACGACCAATTCGTACGAGGTGGAAAATTTGTGGCAATTCGTACAGATTCTTACAACCTTACTCGTACATTTTTGTACAATTTGTCTAAACCCCAGTGACGGGTAGGTTTAGGGGCGGGGTTAGCTGTAGATCATTCGTACAATTTCATACGAATTGACAACTCGTAAAAATTTAGCAAAAGTCGTATGAGTGAGGTTGTACAAATTAGCCACCTCAAAAATATGTAAGAATTGTCGTGAGATCAGGTTGGAGTATCTGATGCACTCCTATCATGAATACCTTCTAAAATAAGTACAGCTTTGCCTCTCAATCTTCCAAAAAAATTGAAAACCCATTTATATGTATAATTACAGTATATGTTTTATAACTTGTATTAATTTGCATTTTCTAGCCTAAAATGTGTCTAGATGTGTTGCAGGATTACTGAAAGTGTTTCTTTAAGGATAAATAAATCAGTAGCATGTTGCGTTCAGTCGTTGTGCCTCATGAATCTGTGCAACAGCATTGAATATACATTTATATTTGGACAGTAGGAGAGAATCACAATGCTGAGAATTAGTTTCATCATACACACACAGTGAGAGGACAGTTATTGTAATATTTTACAAAATAACACAGATGCAAAAAAAAATCATTTTTTTATTTGTTTTGTTCTGTTTTTCTCTAGTTCACACACAGTTGGGATCTGTGTGGTGTCTATAAAGTCAAATCAGTTTGTTTACAAGCATTTTTTTTTCTATTTTTCTTTTTCTTCATAAGTCATACACACTTTAAATGATGTGAGGATGAGTGAATGATTACAGGATTTTCATGTTTTTTAATGTATAACCAGACAATTTAGACTATATGTGCCTAGGGCTGAAACAGAACAATTCATGTAGATAGTGTGTGATAGTGTGAGTTCCTTTTCTTTAGTCTGCCTGTGTAAAAAGACTGAACAATACCCAGATATATCTTCTACAAAATAGAGATATTTTCAACCATAACAAAAGCAGTTTTTGTTTTATTGATGTTTACAAGACTAAACCAATTATTGTGCAACTCATTAAAACAGAGGAATACCCGAAACAATTACTAATTTACTTTTAATACTGCAATTATTCCAGCCATTTTAAATTGTACCAATTTTTTTTTTTTTACCAGTTTTAAATCGAACGGTTATGAGATCTGCAGCTTCTGAAAATAAAACATTGATTACTTGACCCCTTGCTAGCAAATTAGACATGAGCAAGCACTCTATTATGGTCAGACAAACATAAGGTTGTAAACAGTATGTACTGTATATGATAAAGATGTTAGTCAGACTGACTGACTGACTGATTGATTGATTGATTTGGCAAAATGATTTTGCACAACATAGCAAAAGGTTTTAAATCAGGACCAGAACTTGGCCCATGCATTATGCTGGTAACTGGACATTAAATCTGTATTGTGAGTTACATGATCAATATTCTTCAAAATGAATAAAGAGCAAACCTGCATCAACACAAAACTGTGTGTTTAACTATGTGATTAATCCCACTTTATTAAGTAATGTCTTTGCTGCTGACCTTCAGTGATCCATTTCAACCATACTAATAAGCAACAATTACTTTGGAAAAAAACAACTTCATTTTTTTTTATTCAAGCAGTAGAAAATGGCAAGCACAGCTGAAAGTTCTTTTTGGAGATTTTAGAATTGACATTTTCTTCAACAAAAAACAACCTAATAGGTTGTTTGTTCAAGTACCTTTTTCCACCTATATGTACATTTTAACGGTATTAGCGGGAGTAAAAATAATGACGTTGTATTGAGTCTGGCGTCATGAAATGACGTATGACTGTGACTACCAATGGAAATGTGTTTTGTTTAAATGCAGTGTGTACACCAATCGTACTGTGATTAAAACATATTTTACTAGTTTTAATTTGTACGAATGACCACACTAACCCACCCATAACCATTACAAAAACTGTTCAAAATCAGGATTTATGAGCACATGCGTTCTGTGAGTTCTAACCCATGATTGGATGATCACGTCTCGTCTTATAATGCATTAATGATGGGTCGGATTTCACCTCTATCATACAAATGACCTATACGGGTGTACTAGGTTGAGGACATGTTGGAGCACGGATAGCTTGAGATTACACGTATGTTAAAGAAAAATAGTTTGAAGGGAGCATCGTTTGCTTTTTGGGTTAAATTAATTTCTTAATATGAAATTCAAATGGTATGACAATTAGAGTAATCTACAGGGTAAAACATACTACTCTTAGTCAAACAATTCTGATATTTTTAACATTAATAATTTGAGAACAAAGTATAACAACAATAATAATGCACAGTTTGATGTAATATGAGCTAACCAACTGTTACAATTAATCACCATAGCGTGATTTTGTTGTAATGCTTTTTTTCCTCATTTGTTCGGAAAAAAGTGTGGCAGACATATTATTGTTCGGATGACAATATACAGTGAAAAGTCTTATTTGGGTCATAAAGCAGACTAGAATCTGCGATTACTGTAAGTACAGGATTCACACCGGTGTGGTGACTGACAGCAACACATTCACCTTAAAACCTTAGATTAAATCGCACTGGAGCACAACCTACACAATAAAAATACTTCCTCAAGGAGCTGTAATCCAGGTTTTAAAACAGAGATGGCGACAAAGAGGCAAAACGTACAGACTGCAGCTTTAAATAAAATTGCATGATGTGATCATCAAATATGATCTTAATATGAAAGCCGAGGCTGTGAATCTCTGTATAAATGCACATGTTCTTTCAACTCTTTGAAGGTTTTAGACGTGTGAGTCATTTCTCTTTGAACATCTTAGACATTAAAATCCTGGCTCTTTGAACAGTTCTGTGGCTGTATTATGTGGCTTGGATGTATAAGTGCTATTCTGTGATCAACGTTTACCAACTCTAATCTTGAGTGCCCTCCACTAATATTTGGACCCTTGGTAAATCTGAGCAAAGGTGGTTGTGAAAACAAATCTGCATTGCTTATTCTTTTGATATTTCATTCAAAAAATGTGCGAAAGTCTTACATATCATTGAATTAAAACAACTGAAATGGGGAGCAAATCTCATTGTGAAATAAATGTTTTTCTTCAATACTTGTTGGTCACAATTATTGGCACCCCTAGAATTTTTTATGAGTAAAATATCTGAAGTATATTCCCATTCATATTCACAATTTTGAGCACTACAGGGTGATTATGAACATGAAAATATCATCCAGACCTGGCATCCTGTTTCACAGAAATAGATATAGGAGAGAAAACAAAGACCAAAATATATGTCTTTTATGCTGCAAAAGACAAATGAGCTTCACAAAAGCTCATAAAGTGGCTTTAAGAAAAGGAAAATTTCACCATCAGGGAAATAATTAAGAATTTCCAATGTTAGGAAACTGCCTGGAGGAGGACGTGTGTCGATCATCCTAATACACGGCGAGGAGTAAAGTTTGAGTGACTTAAGACTCTTCAAGAACCACAGCTAGACAATTGCAGAAAATAGCTGAGTCTCAGGGTCAAAAAACCTCAAACAGTCAAACTTTGACTTTGAATAATACTCTGCAAATGGATCCGCACACAATCGAATCAATTGTTACACATTCTAGGATTTTATATTTTCAAAACAGTGTGCATTTTATTATTTATCTGATCCCATCTTATCTTGTCCCATAGTCTTGCATGTTGTCAGTAAATCTTGAATTGAACCCAAAATACTGTTCTTTCAGGAAGGAACAGTGATTAATCATAGATATTCTTGCAAAGTCACACATCAGTCCTTTATTTAAAGTCTGGAGGAGGTCTGACTGCCCTTTAGTATAATGCATGGCAGACTAAAAAAAGCCCAGCAAACACATTCTTTCTATTTAGAAATAACTTCCTCCATAAACACAAAAATATTCTGCATGCCAGGATTGAGATAAAGCACATTAAAATAGGCTCTTGTATCATTATTCACTTTTGAAGTTTATCTTTAATGCTAGCGTTCAGTACTGCTTGTCTCTAAACTGGCTTCATACTGAATCTTTGTGTGTGTGTGTGTGTGTGTGTGTGAGTCAGTGTTTTGATGCAGACACACCAAGCTGAGTACAGTGGCACAAAATTGGGGCTTTCTTTGTTGTTAGATGAAGTGAATCTCTAGGGACTGCAGCAGAGAGAGAGAGAGAGAATGCTTCTCAAAGAAAACAAAGTGGTTTGGAAGGATCTCGAATACGTACTCATCTGAATTCCAGGAGATTGTGCACCCATAAGAACGGCGTTGTCCCCTTGGAATGAGACAACACTGAGTTTGTTTCCAGTTTTGCTTTTTTCCTGTTTGGCTTCAACCTGTCTTTACTCTTAAAGGGGCAGTTTGCTGTGATGATGTACTTTTAAATTTAGGAAATTAGGCAATTTAGGCTTTTACAAGCAGACGGTGTAGCACAGGGGTAGGCAACGTCGGTCCTGGAGTGCCAATGTCCTGCAGAGTTTAGCTTCAAAAGTTTCGGAAAAAACCTCACCTGCCTGTAGCTTTGAAGACCTTGATTAGCTTGTTTAGGTGTGTTTGATTAGGGTTGGAGCTAAACTCTGCTGGACATTGGCACTCCAGGACCGACGTTGCCTACCCATGGTGTAGCATCTTGAAACTAAAAAATTTTTAATGGAAGTGACGACAAATTGATTGTATCAAGATGGCACATTCGTTAAATGTTCTGGAGCAGTTGAATGTGGCATCTACCTATATATATCTATGGTACAAATGCTAAATCTGGATTGATGGCTAGATTGACACCATATGCCATTTAAAGAACCCATTCTGTATAATAGTGCACAATTTTTGTTTGACTGTTTGTGTGTCTTTTTTTAAAGGGCATGCATGCACTTTTTCAAGCTGTTTGGACTGAAATGTGTGTTGGGAGTGTGTGTACACAACCATCCTACAATGATAAAGGTCCACCTGTAGTTTTCTTTTGAATAGTTTTTCACTATGAATACGGCTAAAAAAAGATCCTCTGAGATTGTCCTGAAAAGAGGGGCGGGGTCATCGGAGCTTGTAAAGATTTAAAGGGGAAGTACACAGAACAGAGTGATTTCAAAAGAGCTGTTTATGACAGGGAAAAAAAGCGTTTTTAAAGCTACAGTATCTGAGAAATTTTAAAACAAACTATATTACAAACTTTCCATTAAGACCCTAAATAATCATATTAGCTTGTGGAAAACTG
>JAUCMT010000105.1:570127-581472 GCA_032357475.1 Enteromius thamalakanensis
ATAAATGTTAATGTAAACAAAACTGAAACAACCAAATAAATTAATACATAAAAAATAGATAGCTTGACAGACAGATCGATTATTATTATATTATTTTTTTTATAGCATCATAATAGTCAAAATAAACACTGCTTTAACAATATGATGCCAGTGCAGTCAAGTGAGGCTGAAAATCTGCAGACGTTTTAGTTTACATTTACTTCTTTCAGTTTATTTGCACATAATACATAGAGTTTAACCTAAGGTACTATATGTGTGACCAGTTCTTATACCCTGACATCAAAGGGCAATCAAACAAAGATGCTATCAGGACACAGTAGGCATTGTTTCATTGTATGGACATTTCGATACTGAGGTGCAGTTACAATGTAACAACATCAGATGTTGACAACATCAGATGTTGATTTTGTCTAGGGAGTACATGTTTCAATATACAGTATATACATTATTAATTTAAAAAATATTACATCAGATCCAGGAGAAAAATATATACAGATCAAGCAATGAAAGCAAAAACAGTCCAAATATGCACGTACATTTTTGTGAGAGGACTGGAGGAATCGTTACTATGTATTATAAACTTAGATTTCGGCCAGAGATAATTTGTTAAAGGTAAAACACATTTTTCACTTCACTAGATTTAAATTGGTGGACTGGAGTGATGTGGATTACCTGTGGATTAATGTGATGTTTTTATTAAAGTCTTTTGGACTCTCATTCTGACGGCACCCATTCACTGCAGAGGATACACTGATGAGCAAGTGATGTAATGCTAAACTTCTCCAAACCTGTAGAAATCTTGTATGGCCTGAGGGTGAGTACATTTTCATTTCGGAGTGAACTATTCCTTTAAAAACAGTTCAAGGAAAAAAAAAAGGTTATTTTTTTGACCAACCCTGTTCAAGGACATGTGGTTGCGACAGTGAGATGGTGTAATAGTGGGACCATCGCTGTAAGGAGTGACCCAGCTCTCTCAGACACATATGATCAATAATCTCTGGTCTGAGCCACTTTCAAGTGTTTTTACTTTCTAGGTTGAATTATGAACGTGTCACATCTCCATGTAGATTAAAAACTGTAAAATTAATACACTTTAGGTCATGTAAGCTTTTTTTCCGCCCTCCCTGGTTGAGTTAATGAAACAGAGACAAAAACAATCAATTATGGCTACATTGTTTGTCCTTTGCAGTGTCCACATTAATGAGTTTCCAATCTTGTTTCTTACACACTTGCACACGCATCTTTGACCTCCACCACTTTACCGGTGACTTTAAGCATTTAGGGAAGTATACCACTTCATATATGTATTTATATATATGCATGTATTTATTGACCAATGTGAGTCCAATTCCAATTTCAGGGCAAATCAATATGTACAAGAAATATGTACTGTATTGATTTGCACATAGGTGAATTTCATAATGAAATGTATGGGTCATCACCTTAAATAAACAAATACAAAAAAAATATTTTATTTTTATATTATATATTATATTATATTATTATTATATATTATAATTTTTCTTAGGTTTTTTATTGCTATATTATAATTATAATTAAAAAAACATAAATATTGTTATTTGAAACAAAACAAACAAAAACTTTAATAAAATTACTTATTTTAAAATAAAAAAAATATATATTTATAATAAAATATAGTAATATATATAGAAAAAACACTGAAAAACACTGGTTGAAATCACAATTTATGTTTATGACAATGAATAAATTAATATATACATTTGTACTTAATTTAATGCATTATTATTCATGATATTAACGAGAAAGGGATTATAAGAAATTTACAATCCTTTTTTAATGAAATATAAACCACTATTTATTTGTTACCCAAATAAATTGCTTATATTTTTGTGTTATTCTTTAAATAAATAAACAAATAAATAAGGATAAACAACAACATTGACAACAAAAACTCTTCTTTAAAATCCAAATTTTTTAGGGTTACAATTCTCCATATGTCTAAAAGAAAAGATGAATTAATATTTTTCAGCAGCATAGTGGAATTGCCTTTTATACAGGGAGCTCTTCAATAATGGCTGACTCACACTCACAACAGGTTCCTCTCTGGCCAGACACAGGAATAATGTGTGGATGTGTTCCTTTGAAGGCTGATGGTCTAAGAGAAATTGTAGTGCATTGAAAAAAGACGAATTATGTCTTCCCTGAGTTATAGGCTTTCCAATGCATTGAGTAAGCGCAAAGAGACGAAATAGAAGTTTCTAGTTGGGCAGTTAAAGTGAGGTGTGAACAATCAGAGGACAGAAACACATTTGTGGAGGTTACAGTGCACATCAAATGCTCCAGTTGTACTGTATTCACACTCACAATCATCAGGGAGTTTTTCTGATTTATCTTTCTTGTAGCATACAGGTTTAAAAATGAGTAAATCCTAGCCAGTCCCGGCTATCACAAAAGAGCAAATATCTGATGATGGCCATGATCGTTGCCTCACTGAGATGTTGTTCATGGATGGATCATGTCCTCATTGTCAGCGGATGTCCATGGCGTCGCTGAGATCTCATCTTTCTTTTGTTAGAAGGCTGACCTCGCCTGCTACACCCTCTAGCTCGGCGGAGTGACTCCTCGGCTATATCGGCTACCAGCATGGTGGATCTGAGGGTTACAATCCAGAATCACCCATTGGCTCTGGATTCATCAAAGCGCCGCCTCGTTACATTTTCCGGATGGCAATGCTAGATCATCCCGCAGCGATGCCAGCATCTCATTCAGTGCTTTTCCAGAGAATGACATGTCTATTGTTGCATCAGGCGAGAGGCTATCTACAGCCGCATCCCTCGAGCGCTCAAGGCTGGATGATTGGTACCTTTCTTTCCGAAGGTACATGAGGAGCTCACTGAGTCATGGAAAGCCTCGTATGCATCCTACATGTAACTGAGCTCCTCCCTCATCACTACCCTCAATGGTGGTGCGGCCAGGGGGTGCTTGGAGATTCCTCAGGTAGAGTATGTGGTGTCTACAAAATGCCACCACCTGGCGGAATCACCTGTGTCTCCCATCCAAGGCCTGTAAGCTGTCGTCAGGCCTGGCTGGCAAAGCCGACAGTGCCATGGGCCAGGAAGCTTCTGCCCTGCATACTATGGCCATCCTGCAAGTACACCAAGCTAAAGCAGTGAAAGAACTGCAAGTGGGTAGTTCTGACCGTAGATGTAGGAACTTCTCTTGGCCACCAACATCACGGTGACATCACGGGTCCTCGCTCAGGTGATGTCCACTATGGTGGTCCAGGAGCGACATTTCTTGCTGAACCTGGCCCAGATGAGTGACACCGATAAAGTTTGCTTTCTTAATGCACCCATCTATCAGGTTGGCCTCTTTGGCAATGCCGGCGAGAATTTTGCTCAGCAGTTCTTGGTGGTAAAGAAGCAGACAGAGGCGATCAAGCACATCCTGCTCCAGCTTTCCAGTCTGCCCATAATCGAGGACGTCCCCTGGCAGCGGCTTCAACACCTGCTCTGTCCCCGGCACCTCTGAATGTGTTAACACCTCAGCAGGGGTGTAGAGCCAAATCAGAAGACCGTGTAGTGGCCCTAGGACAGGCTTAGAGATGAGGGAACTTGCTCTATGGGGGACACTACCATTGGCTGAGGCTGCCTTGTACAACTGCTGCCTTCGACCCACAGGCGGCGGTGCACACCCACTCAAGAAAAAAAGCAAATTTCCCCAACAGCCGGCTGAGCCACCTTTCCCTCCTTTGCTTCCCTACCGCGGGTACATCATTCCTCTGGTCCAACTTGCTTTTGTCTGGGAACGTAGCCCAGTCCATCTTGTTGGTTGATTAGGACATTCAGACTCGGCTATGCAATTCAATTTGCCAGGCGCCCACTCGTGTTCACAGACATTTATTTACCTCTGTTCATACAGAGATAGATGCCTCTGTCCTTCGAGCGGAGATTGCGGTTCTTTTGGTGAAGGACTCGATAGAACCTGTCTGTCCAGCATAGATGAAGGCAGGGTTCTACAGCCCTGTTTCATCATACCCAAAAAAAGTGGCGTGTTACGGCCGATTCTGGATCTGCGAGTTTTGAACTGATCCCTGCACAGGCTTCCATTCAAAATGCGGAAACATTCTCTCCCCAGGGCCCCATCAAGTATGCCTTTCCCCCGGTAAGCCTCCTTGAACAGAATCTGTACAAGATGAGGGAGGATCAGGAGC
This sequence comes from Enteromius thamalakanensis, assembly GCA_032357475.1. Classification (NCBI taxonomy): domain Eukaryota; kingdom Metazoa; phylum Chordata; class Actinopteri; order Cypriniformes; family Cyprinidae; genus Enteromius; species Enteromius thamalakanensis. The sequence goes on from JAUCMT010000105.1 coordinate 574,323, forward strand.
AAGTTCTGTTAGTTGCAAAGGTTGAATACAACCAGACCGCATCTCATTCCTTCTTCTGTCTCAGAAAACTTCGCTCCTTATGGCGCTCGCCTCGACGAAGAGGATAGGAGACCTGCCTGCATTCTTGGTCAACAAGTCATTCCTAGAATTCGGTCCAGCCTACTCTCATGTTATCCTGAGACCAAGACTCAACACCTTTGCATGGTTTTATAACCTCCACGTAGATCCCATGAACCCATTCAGCTGAGCAGCCCTCTCATGATGCAGGCCGTGTTGTGGTGCTTTCTATTGGGAGCTCATGACGTCAGTCATTGACGCTACGTCAAAGTGACTAAGTGAAAGGGAACATCCTGGTTACGTATGTAACCCTCATTCCCTGAAGGAGGGAATGGAGATGTTATGCCCCTCCTGCCACGAACCCGAGGCCTGCGTGGGTATCTTAAATACCCACATGCTCTGGGAGTGGCTAGCGCACTCTCACCGGCCAACCCCGATATAAACATATATATATATATGTATATGTTTAATAACCAACTGTCACACCATCACAGTCACTTGATCCAGAGCCAACCACTAATCACAAGATCACAATCACCCGACTACTAGCACCTGCTTGTAATCAACTACCTGCTACAAAAGATTGCTCAGCCAGAGGCTCGATGGCTGAGCTTAAGGTTATATGCCTTACCGATCTCTTCACCTGCTCTGTTCCCATCTGGATCCTTTTGCTCTCACTCTGTGTGGCTGTTTTGTGGCTTGTGCAACGTGGCGAATGGACTATATTTCAAGACTATCTAAAGACTGAGTATACTTACCTAATACTTACCTGTTTGACTCTGCCTCTGTGCTCTATGAATGCTAAACACCTACCTGAACTACTTACCAGCGAAGTTCCTGTTTTAAGTCAACACTGTTATCCTCACTGCACTTTTGATTGAACCGCTGAAGAGATGTTTCTGTGTTTGTATTTAAATTTGTGTGTAATTTAAATGTAATTTAAAATTCTTAATTTGCCATTATTACAAAGTGCTCCCTTTAAAAGCGTGTTAAGAAATAATAATGAAAATGTGAACATGTAATAATGCAAACAATTAATTATGCCAAAAATGATTTAGGAAAGAAAAGGAAAGCACATGTGGCCAGTTATGGTTTCCCATGTGCTGCGCCAGGGGGTTGGGGGTACGGTGCCTTGATCAAGGGTCTCACCTCCGTCGTGGTATTGAAGGTGGAGAGAGCATTGGTTATTCACTCCCCCCACCTACAATCTTTGAGAGAGCTGGGGCTTGAACCCTCGACCTTTGAGTTACAAGTCCAACTCCCTATTCCTAATCAGTAGGCCACGACTGCCCTGACATTATTGTTAGTTATTTGTTAAATCTTAACTTTTAGTCTCACAAGCAAATGGATAATCCACAAAAGCATTGTTATTTCAGACGTATGTAGCAGTAGTGGCTAACCAGTGAATGGCGTGAGAGAGCGACTTTATACAGTCTTTGTCATTAATTATAAATAGCTCGTCTTTAGGATGCTTCCCCATGTCTGATTGAACAGACCCACCGGTAATGACAACTGAGGTCACTGTATTGACTTCTGCCTCTATCCCGCGGTGCATTGATATTCCCAAAAGCCCTCCGGCATTTTAAAGTTATTCTGATTGATTTGATTCACCATTTTCTGTTATGGTTATTATTCCATAGTAGGTTCTGGGAAAGAGAAAGAACAGGTGAAAGAGAGCATATAAAAGGAGAGAGAGAGAGGTGCAGAAAACACAAGTCTAACCATGTTTAGACCATGGCTTCTTCTGTCTTTTTTCTTTTTTTTTCTCTTTTTCTCCTAGTTCTTTGAAACTAGTAAAACTTTATAAAAAGTACCCCACCTTTTGTACCCCACCAACATCCAATTTTCTATCAGTATTTACATCAGCTAAAAATGCATTTAAAATTATATATATATATATACACATACACATACAGGGCTTGACATTACCTTTTTTTGCTCACCAGCAACTGTGGCTAGTGGTTTTCCAAATATACTTGCCACTCTGCATTTTCAATAGCCACAATTTTCTTGTTGGGAAATTACACTTAATATGACTGCACACAAATGTTTTGAAAGTCATTTGAGCTATTTAAAGACCATTTTATATAAGATATATAAGATAATATAGGGCTGTTACCAATCATATGAAATCAGTAAAAATCAATCTTTCCACTGCAGAAGAAACAGAAGTGACTGGAGCAGCATTCAGATGCATTTATGATGGAGCTGAAATATAGCACAAATGCATTTACACCACATGCAAAATTATGACATATTATATTTTATTTAATCCATTTATAAAACACATTATTTCATGTTCGATTATTTCATGTTTTATTATTAACATTCAGCATTTAAGTTAAAATAAGTTAATTGTTGTGTTTCCTAAATGATAAAAAGAAACGTCATGACAATTTTGTCATTAATTACAAAGAAATTGCAAAGAGTAAGTACAAATATTGAAATACCAATGAATTCTTTTTTTCTAAAATATTTCAAGCCTAATAATTCAATAATCTTTACTTTTCGCAAACTTTAGTTGCATTGCATCAGGTTGGATTTTAATGCCATGGTTCCCTTTCAGTCGGTCACTCTGAGTCACGTCGGTGACCGACAAATAGAAATCTTGCTTCGAGATGGCAAATCTACTCTGCGTGTATATATGATGAAATTGGCATATGCAGATTAATATCCAGCTGAACCTAATCGCAGCACGAGTAAAAGTAGGTCAGCGGATTAAGCATTTATTAACTTTTCGCTTCGGAGCCGAGCTATATGCTTTTCCTGAGCATTTCAACTGCTTACCTGATGGAAAAGGCTGGTGTCACGGCGTTTGCAGCAGCGGTGGTTCCAGTCGAGTGGCGGACACATCTGCATTGCACTATCAGCGTTTGTTATCCGAGCGTCCATTTCCCCTGTGTGCTTCAGCCTTTACTAAAAGAGCAAAGTCTAAAGAGACAGGCTTACAGTTGGTAAGTCTTTTTAAAGATGCGTCCTTTTAAGGATGTCCTTCCACCTGTGCGATCCTGGGTGCGGCCATTACCTGGCGCCGGCAGGCGCTCACACTCCCTTACGTGTCTGGACATCAAACAGCGTTGACAGTCAGGAATTCTCCTCGGAGAACTCACACTCCGTTACCGGTGGAGTTCCCACTGGGGCTTTCAGGGCCGGCAACGGTTTCGGAAGTCACCTTTGGTGCTCCCCCTGATGTCTGTCGCAGCATTGGGAGGAGAGTTTGACTCTGAAGAGGAGGCGGAGGCCAGTGTGGCGTCCACTGGACGTTCCACTGTCCCCTGTCATCCGGACCATCCGGCTCTCCTATGCGATTCAGTTCGCCCAGCATCTGCCCAGGTTCAGCGGCATTCACTTCATGTCAGTGAACGCTTCAAATGCCCCTCCCCTGCGTGCAGAGATTGCTACTGTCTTTGCGAAGAGAGCAATAGAGCCGGTCCCTCCAGCTTATATGAGGACAGGGTTTTACAGCCCATATTTCATAGTGCCCAAGAAAGGTGGTGGGTTACGACCGATCCTGGATCTGCGAGTCTTGAATCGAGCCCTTCACAGGCTTCCGTTCAAGATGTTGATGCATTGAGGTTCGCGTTCGAAGGCCTGGCATATGGGCAGGAGTGTCCCTAGAGCAGGTCTCTAGGCACGTTGTGGTTTACACAGATGCCTGTACCACCAGGTGGGGTGCCATGCACAACGGGATTGCAGTGACAGGGGTGTGGACAGAACCCCATCTGCATTGGCACATCAATTGCCTAAAGCTGCTAGCAGGACGTCTGGCTCTGGGTCATCTCAAGGGACGTCTCAAGGGATGCCTCCAGGGGTGTCACATACTGGTCACACATCGGCCGTAGCATACATCAACCATCTAGGTGGTCTACGCTCCCGCTGCATGATGCAGCTCGCCCGCCACCTCTTGCTATTGAGTCGGAAGCATCTGAGGTCGCTTCGCCCCATTCACATTCCATGTGTTTACAACCAGACAGCCAACAAGCTGTCTCGAGAAATGCTCCCTGGAGAATCGAGACTCCATCCCCTGACGGTTCAGCTGATATGGGAGAAGTTCTGAGCTGCACAGATAGACCTGTTTGCCTCCCCAGAAACCTGTCTTTGCCAGTTGTTTTACGCTCTGACCGAGGAACCTTAGGCAGAGACACCCTGGCTCACAGCTGGCCTCAGGACCTATGCAAGTATGCGTTTCCCTCAGTGAGCCTTCTAACTAAGTTCCTGTTCAAGGTCAGGGAGGACGAGGAGCAGGTCCTGCTGGTAGCCAGTTATTGGCACCCTGTGGCTCCAGCACCCAGACCTGTGGAAGCTCCAAGTCTGGCCCCTGGATGGGTCGCGGAGGTTCTAAGTGGCCTACCTCAAGGGGTAGTTGACACGATTTCTTCTGCGAGAGCACATTTTAAAAGAGCTGCCTCTGCGTTGAAATGAAACCTGTTTGTTGAGTGGTTTTCCTCTCAGAGAGAGGACCCCCGAAGATGCCCGACCAGAGTTGTTTCTCTTTTTGCAGCAAGGGTTGGAGCGAAGGCTGTCTCCCTCCACCCTTAAAGTCTATGTGGCTACCATTGCTGCAAACCATGACCTTGTCGATGGCTGGTCCATGGGTAAGCACGACCTGGTCACCAGGTTCCTCAGGGGGGTCAGAAGTTTAAATCCTCCTCGGCCCCCTACTGTACCCTCTTGGGATCTGAGGGAGTGTCCCTTTGGGCCTTTGCCAGCAGTTTAGTTAAAGTTTCTCTCAGTGAAAACTCTTCTCCTGCTTGCATTGGCGGATGTTGCGGAGCTCCTGGCGCCAGGCCCTCGATGCAATAAATTTTCTCGGACATCCCAGTGGTCCAGTTACTTAGATATCCTGTGGTCCTAGGGGTTTGGGAGACTCCCACACAACACTGGAAGGGGCAGCTTGCATGGCGTTTTCCATAGGGATCCCTATTCGTTGGTCACCGATGTGACTCGGAGTGACCGACTGAAAGTAACGTCTCGGTTTCGTATTGTAACCCTCGTTCCCTGAAGAAGTGAACAGAGACATCACGTCCCATTGTCATGGATCTGTACCGCCGTTAGGGGCCATGTACACCAGCTCGGCTCCTCAGCGAAAAACTAATGAATGCTTAATCCACTGACCTACTTATACTCGAGCTGTGATTAGGTGCAGCTGTATATTAATCAGCATATGCCAATTTCATTGGCGTGTTTATATACACGCAGAGTAGATTTGATCTCAAAGCGAAAGTCCTATTCGTCGGCCACCGACGTGACGTCTCAGTTCCCTTCTTCAGGGAACAAGGGTTACAATACGTAACCGAGAAGTTCTGTCATGTGAAAGATACAGCTACAGCAGAAAAACAGATCAGTACTTCAGGAGTCACACGTTAAGTCATCTGATTCCCTTTACAGAAACAAAACAGAACTGCAACAACGATTTCAAATCAGACTTTGTGTTCACATTCAAGAGGTGACACTGAGTCTAATGAAGTCTTATTGGCAAACAAAGAACTTTCGTCTGAAAAAGCATTCAGTCCACGACAAAGATGATTTGAACCATTAAACCATTTCTGTTTTCATCTCACTTTGCCCGTCTTTTTGATCAAGGATAAAGTCCCAAAAAAAAAAAAATCTTTTTAAAAGAAAGTTGTCAGGAGATTCTATTTCACAAGAACCAGCATCCCAGACAAAAAGCTCTTTGCAGTGCTCTTCAAAGTCGGCTCGTAAACTCATTTGTGCCAATCCGCTGATAACATGTGGATTTGGGGATGTAATTTGATATTTTCATTTGACCTCTGATCTGGAACAGACCTCTAACCGATCGAGCGCTTGATGTTTCAATTGCACTCTCTCTCCGTTTTTAACCCCTCTTTTCAAAACAAGCAACTGATTTAATTCAACAAGTCTTAAGTAATCTTCAAAAGTGCTGTTTTTTATTTAAGCACAGTGGCAGGGTTATCGCTGATTCATAGACGGGGCAGCAGCGAGGCGCATCTTCAATTTGGTTGCTGTGAATTGGCTAGCCATTGGAGATCATTTTCTGGCTAATGTTGTGCTTCCTGGAGCTGATGGCTGTAAATTGCTCAGAGGCAGAGATGGTTATCACCCCAGAAGCTCCCGAGGGGACAGAAGACACAGGGCTGGCCCTGATGGTTAAATTATACACCATTCTGACTTGTTCACATTGTGAAAGGACGATTTAGATGCGGAAATGCCACTTGTGTGAAGTCGGGGAGTTAAAGTGCTTCACAGGTGTTGGTTGGTTGGACTTCAGTTATGTGTCAGAGCAAATTTGTTTGTTATTCCATGATTTTTTCAGTCCTTCAGATCATTTATTTTACTTTTATTTATATAATATAGTGCTGAGCAACGATCAAAACAACCTACAACATCCAAAATAAAAGTTTTTGTGTATATAATATAGGTGTGTGTACTGTGTATATTTATTATAAAGACACACACATACAGAACTCACCACTCAGAGACAAACGCCTGCTTCCCCGTGTTGTTGTCGCTAGAGAGTTTTGGCTCTGACTGCTACTTATTGTGCATTATTTAACTTCCTGCCTTACCATTTGCTCTTGTCCCCTGAGAGTTACAAGGCTGCTTCATATTGGACTCAGTTTGAGTGACAGATGATGGCAGGCTAGGCTTGAACCGCAGCAACAGGGAATCATGGGAGAAAAGGGCAGCGCAGAACTGTGGTCTAGCAAAGAGGGAGCTTCAAACAGCATGAGAGCTGTGTGACTGGGCCTGTGTTTAATATAGGAATTAATGTATGCTTGGGCTGATCTTGTTCCTGTAACATTGTCAAAGACACACAAGAACCTGCACATCTGAAAAAGCAGAAAGAAGGAGGCACCTTGGACATCACAACTGGAATGTTAACTTTGCAGACTTGGTGTGAGTTTTTTTGGTTATAACACATGGAAAAGGTGTCGCCTGAGAAAAAGCTTCACTTCTTATTGTTTTATTTGTTAATAATTTGATTTTCATGTAAAATTATTTTGATAAATGTATAGACACCTTTCAATTAATTGGTATGCACTATTTTTGGGTGTTTGCAGTTAACTGTAAATATATATATATATATATATATACACATATTTATCTGACA
>JAUCMT010000105.1:626589-639418 GCA_032357475.1 Enteromius thamalakanensis
AATGCATTAACACTTAAGCACCAGCTATTTCTTTGCACTGAATTTGCAGTATTATCCTTTGGATGATATTTTACTGTTCACGGATTCAGGTTCACCTGTCGTCTTTAAATGTCTTTAAGAAACTGCCCTCCATTGATTTTCCTTTTAAAGTATGGTTCTCTGTAAATTTGGGTAAATTTTTTTCTACTGCAGCTCAATTAAATTGTGGTGTACCACAAGGGTCAATTTTGAGCCCCTTTTAATTTCATACAACATGCTTCCCCTGAGCCTTATCTTTTTTTTTTATCTTTGCCGTACCATTACTTGTTTTGCACTGATATCTAAAAGCCGAACTGTAATTTCATTTCAGGTTCATCTAGTTCTAAATCAGCTGTGATTCAGGCAAACTTGTTAAGCTTCTATAAATGGCTCTTAATGGATGTCGTAAGTCATACGCTCTGCACATGGATCTATGCCAGTCACAAATACTGCAGTTTTATTTTATATTCCTGTGACTGTAGAAAATTAGTTTACGGTCGATGCTAAGCAAAAGAGCGTAACATCCCCTGGCGTCGCTTTATGATCAAAACATCAATCAGCATACAGTTTGGTTTTCTGATGGACAATCAAACAAATGTTTGCTGGGCATTAAATGAGACCTGCGTAATCAATCACGCTTATGTTTATGCATAATTGAAGTGTTGGTGGATATTGGAAATAATCTCCACCCATGTTCCTGTCTCAACCGCCATCAGAAATAAAGTTTCTTTAGGTTTTACTCGCTCTCTCTGATGAATTATGGATAGAAAGTGAATGTTTCCTGACATCTGTTTGTCATGGAGCCTCCACCCTCAAAGAACAATCGTAAAAACAATAGATATTGATCAATCGCTTCCTTTCACTCAGTATTGATTAGCTGCAAGCCACTTAGGCTTGATTGTTCATCTTTTGCTCTACTGTAGACACTTTAAAAAAGACTTTGGCAAATTGGTTTGTTGAGAGAATATTGTGAAATTCTCTAAAGAGGAAAATGCCTATTTTAGTGTTTAGTATATGATTATAATAAAATAGATTAACATTTAGAGAAGAAAAATGCTTTTATTAAGCAAGAATGCATTAAGTTGATCAAAAGTTACAGTGGATACATGAAGGTTCTATATATCACTAAATTCAAAAATATTTAAATAAACAAACTGTATCACACTTTCCACTTTCAATCAGTTATAACAATCAGACTTTTTTCTTGAGCAGCAAATCATATATAAAATTGCAGTTTTATATTAATGATATATTAATTTATATACTAATGAGTTATAAATTGTTTATATCATGCAATTCTGACTTTTTTTCTCTAAATTGCAACTTTATATCTCGCAATTCTGATTGTATAACTCGCAATTTCAACTTTATATCTGCGAGTTTATATCTCACAGTTCTGAAAAAAAAGTACAAATATTGCAAGTTTGTGTCACACAATTCTGAGTTTAGAATTATTTTTTATGCAGTGGCGAAAATGTACTGCCATTAGAGTCTTTGTTCAAAAGTATTAAATAATTTTACTGAATGATAATTTTAAGTGGAGTACATTCACATGCATGCATGCATTTATTTATTTGAACTTAAACACTAGAACAGTGATCTTATGTAAATCCACAAAAACATATGTCATACTGCAACACAAAACGTTGGACTTGATAAAAACAATTGAAAATGTTATGTTTTTATTTTATTACATATTTTTGGACATTTGGTATTTTTGAGTAATGTACTGTTGTTGTATTTGCCAATGTATTTATTTTGAATTTAATTTGAACCTTTTCCAGGTAAACACTTTTATATTTACCAATACGCAAGATTACAATTCTGTCTGAACTAAAAATTGGTTTAATTCAGTGTTTTCTGAACCCTGTCAGCCAAGATTTTCCACAGACAGCATGTTTAAAGTTATAAAAGCAGCTTGTTGATGTTTGCTTCATCGTCTTCATCATGAAGGTACTGCTGGTTTAAATATTTATGCTTAATATTTCATCTCTAATTGTCTGCATCTGTGTGTATATGTGAGGGATAATAAACGTGCATGCAGACCACTAAGTATATGGATTATAGACATTATTCTATTATTAGCTACTTATGAGAGCCAAGGAATTAAACATCCAGGAAGTTTGATCCATTGTAAGTGCTTTGTGTTAAAATTTTGATGCCATCCTGATGCCCGAGAGTTGATTTGCAGTTTTTAAAGAGCATGAGAGACCTGCTTCAAGATCTCCTATAATCAACACCATTAATGAACAAACATGATGTCAGACAAATGGACTATTGATGCCTTACCTGCAGCATTAGATCACATATCTACTGCTGACCTGCATGTGAAGGGAACAGCAGCAGTGCTTAAATAGCTGTTGAAGATCTCTCGTGGAATAGACATCAGGGAATTAAACTAGCTGCAGAGCAAAGCTTCTTGACTAAACCTTTGATAAAGCACCATGGTTAGCACCATGTTAAAAAGGTAGTTTCAAGAGAGAAGCAACCAACAGAACATAGTTATTTTAAAGCAACTAACACGCTGTCTGACATTATTATGATCAATGCAATCAATTTATGACGTATAAATAATTTGATTAATAAAAAAATATTTTTTATGAACTGCAGTTGTTTAGTCCACTTATTTACTTATTCCTTGGGTCTTTTAAAGTCTAAAAAGTTATTTTTAATGAAAATTATTTCTTTATTCCACTCATTCATTTTACTAATTCACATATTTTAATCAGTGTGTGTCAAAAGCTTGACACAGTGAATGAAATGTAAGTGAATGATACTATATGACACACACACACATTTTGACTGCCCTCGGTTTGGTAGGTTTAGGTGTGGGGGAGGGGTTACTTTAGTGATTATTGTATATGTATATGTATAGCCTAGTGGATGCATCAGGAACAACAGGGGCTTAAAACTGCCTGAGATTTCACCATATATCCTTCTCCCCCTACTGGACGCATCAGGAACAACAGGGGCTTAAAACTGCCTGGGCCGGGAAACTGCCTGAGGGACGTAGATCTGCCTTGCTCAAAGTCTCCATGCTCCCTCCACCCCTACTCCACCATTTGTTCATCTTTCCTCTGGGGGCAGCATGCGGGGTTTGGGCCAGGAGGTGAGCCGTATCGCTCCTTGTGCCCAGTAGGGTTAATAACCCAAGGGCTTGGGAGTCCACAGAGCTCTGAGCCCTCTGCCCAGACAGCATGCCAAACATGCTTTGTATTTTGTGAAACGCATTTGAATGTAACATAGCTGAAGTTGAGCCACTGATGTCACATGGACTGTTTTAATGATGTTTTTACCACGTTTCTGGACCTGGGATCACTTCATTTGTATTGCTGTCTATGGAGGGACAGATGACTCTCTGATATCATCAAAAATATCTTAATTTGTTTTCCGAAGATGAACAATGGTCTTACAGATTTGAAATGATATGAGGTTGAGTAATTAATGACAGAATTTTCATTTTTGGGTGAACTAACCCTTTAAGTTTCATGTGCTAGGAATGATCAGTTACTGATTGTCTTAGATTTTATATTCAGCAGTTAATTTAACTTTTGCTAAAAAAACTTTCAACAAACAAACAAGCGAATGAAAAGTGTCGAATACAAGCACTGCATGAGGCCTTTTTCTTGTGATTCAATATTTATATTGTATTCAAAGCCCGCAAACATTACAGAAACAGCTGCTCAGAACTTTCTTTAACCTCCCAAGAGTGAGCAGAGCAAGACGATTGGCAAATGTATATATGCAGAGCACAGATGTAAAGGGTAGCTGTGTTCAGATGGCTGCAGGTGTACTGTTGCTGGAGTCGCTTCAGCTAGGAGGTTTTTGTGCCCCTGTCGTTCAGTGACTGTAGTCTCTTTCCCTAGGTGCTGCACAAGTCAGCAAAGTAAATAATTCATCTTTCACGGCCCCTGTTCCTATTGCAAAAGATGAGACATTGTGTATTCTGCTCCACAGGAAATGTTTGAGGTAGAGACAAATAGATGCTTGTGCAGTGGCATGCTTAAAGTTTTCTCAGGCTAAGTGACAGTTGCATAGGACAGCGCTCCCTAATAGACTGCAGAGCTGACAATAACAGAACGGGTCAGAATACTAAACGGGTATTGAGAGGAATAGTGCTTTGTCACAAATAAAATGAAAGAATGTCTGTTGTCATGCACTGGTACACATTGCTAATAGATGTAATTGTGTCAATAGAAGAGTGAGACTCAGCAAACATAAAATTCTGCTATTTTCTTATTTTCTAGAGTAAAGGAATCGTTCACCCTAGAATGAAAATTTGCTCAATGTTTAATCTATAACCAAAAAATGTAGAACAGTTTGTTTTTTTCCCCTTTGATTTGGATAAATGTTGCATTACATCACTTGGTCACCAATGGATGCTCTGCAGTGAATGGGTGCCATCAGAATGATTCCATACAGCTCATAAAAACATCACAACAATCCACCAGCAATCCATACCAATCCATCAATTAATATCTTATTTAAAAAGTTAATAAACAAAAAAATCCATCAAGGTGCTTCTAAGTGTCACGCTCAGATCACTAGAAGACACTGGTAAAATTCAAAAAGTGGTTTTGTTTAGTGCATCAAACAAAAAGGTAGTCATCAGCGGTATAATCAAACAGATGCAGTAACACAATGGAGAATTCAACATAGGAACATCGCTGGTAAGTATTTTCTTGGAAAGTCTTTTCAGGTGAGTATATAGTCTTTAGGTTTGGAGCAAGGAGGCAGAAGGTAATGTATACTCAGTCTCAGTGTTTTTGTATCAAAGTTTTTGGGAAATCCTTTTCCTTCATGAACCCCAGCTCAACATAACAGCAGGTAATGATCTGACAGGTAGGTAGACGGAGAGCAGAGTGAGTCGGCGTCTAAACTTGAGCTCAGCCACTGAAGCACAGGTAGAGCGTGTCTTTGTAGGTAGTTCTTGATTGCGGACAGGTATTAGTAATCGGGAGACTGAGAGCGTGTGACTGGTGACTGGGTGAGTTCTGTAGTGACTGATCCGGGTTCAGCTGATGGTGACGGTGTGACACTAAGTCACTTCTGTCCAAAATATAAGGTCATAATACATAATAACGCTACCTCCTGTGAAAAAGTCCATCTATTGTTGTCCTCAAACATTACCAAAAAATGTTTAAATATATATTTTTAATGTTTTTGTTTATATTTGTGGATTATTGTAATGATTATGTCAGCTGTGTGGACATTTTGATGTCACCTATTCACTGCAGAGAATCGAAAGGTGAGGAAGTAATGTACAGTAATGCTACATTTCTCCAAATGTGTTCACATAAAGAAACATTGATATTTCTACTGGCCTGAGGATGAGTATGCATGAAAAATGTAAGAAGGAGCTATTCCTTTAAGAAAAAAAGTAATATTCTTAAAACATTGCTTAAGAATGTTCTTGACTTTTTTTTTGATTGTTCTAAAGACAAAGGATAGGAAGAATCTGAACTCCTGAACACAGTGTTCTTAAAAATCAACATAATCTTGATAACCTCCAATTAACTAAAATAGTGTAAATGCTTTTTATAACATAAGGGAAGTGTGTTAAATGTTGTTGGTTTTTTTGTTTTCTTTTCAAATAAAAGTTGATCAGAGAGTCTTTGACAAATCACCATTAATCAAATAACACAATGTCACTTTTTATCTTAACCAATAAGACACTTTTACAACGATTTATATTTCAAAAATTTTCCCGCTAGAGTGGACATTTCATAACTTACTTTTTGAAGTGTGCCTGTGGATTTTTATTATGGAAATGATCTTCCATACAGTGTGCAACACAGATCTAAGTTAATGAAATCATCCTGCAAAGTTTTAAATCTAAAAGTTCTTGTTATTGTTATTTTCTCGCTCTCAAAAAAAGAATTGACTCTAAATCATTGAAACATCTTTAAATTAATTAAGTCGTTGAGCAAATAAGTTACAAATAAATGCATATTATGAGATTATTTTGACATTGCATGCATGTCAGCATGTTGTCTGAGATCCCCAGAACCAAAATGTTAACCTTTCATAACCCATAATAAGGACTTCAAGAAAATGTTAATGTAATCGGACAAAGAGCTGCAATTCATTCCATCTAACCTCGTGCTGTACTCTTGTCTGACACCTGTCAAATCGAGGAACTTTCCAGTCTTTTCAGTATGACTTGACAGTCCTTCACAGCAGAAGTGAAATCGGGTAACCCAGCATCTTTTGGGGAACGTCAGTAACATGATTAAGAAGTCCAGCATGTCTCCACAGAGTCCTGACCAGATAAAAAAGAATAACCTGTGGTGTCAAAAGCAGAGGTGAAAAGAAAGTCAGAATAATGAGAAAATGTATTGTTACATCAAGCGGCCTCTCTAGAGAGGATGCTTTTGATGCAAGGTATTAAAATGTACAAATACCTGACAGAGATTTTTCCATTGGGGAAAGTTTTCCCTTTTAGAAGTGTTCCATTATCGAAAAGACAGGGTGGAAAAGGGTCCACACGCACCTACAAACCGCTTTCTATTTTAAGAATTTATGCAACCGTGGGGGATCGTAACCTTTTAGTGATTACCATGCAATTATGAGTCATGTACTTGTGAACAGCTCGGTCCACAGTGACCCCTCACAAATGATGAAAAATGCACATGAGGGAATCGGCTGTTCAGATTATGTTGTAATAATAGCTTAAAAGATGTATAATGTAACGAAACACAAAGCTTTTGATATGGATTTGCAGGTGTATTGGGCTGGACTTCACATACAAGTCTGCACCTTATAATTTTTCCCTGTATGCAAACAATAATGTATATATATATATATATATATATATATAACTTTCTTTCAAGACTGTCAAGCCAACATTTCACAGTTGTCAAGAAAAACTTTGCTTTTGTATTAAAACAAATTACAGTTTTATATGATAATCAATTATTGGTATGTACTATTAATCAAGAATAATTACAGGGAAAAACGTGTGATTAGTGATTAGCGTAATACAGATTTAAGGTGTCCATATAATACGGAGTAATTACCTAGTAGGTACTTAATAGTAACCATTGTACTTACCATGTTACTAAGTTATGGAGCAGTTTGTACTTACAGTTTGAAATTATATGTATATGTAACAGGCAGCTACTGTTAAACATATGTAACAGACCAATTCTGTTACACAGTTACTTATGTAACAAAAAGATTGTCACATATGTGTTGCAGACTTTATACAATACAATTATAAATTCAAGTACACAGACACAAGCTACTGAAAGTAGTGTGTTAACATTGTACTGAACTTCATGTGTATCTATACTGTACACCTTTTCACACCACACCTTAGTTTGGATTAACCCATTAATACCCAGCTTAAATACATGTAATATTTTTCTAATTAAATTACAATTATAGAATATTACACAGGCATAAGCTACTTAACATAAAGTGTATCAAGATTGCATATGTAAATGCAAGTAGCTGTGTAACAGACTCAGTCTGTAACAAACGTGTAACAGATGAATCCAGACGTGTAGCTGCCTGTTACATCTATAATTACAAACTGTAACTTAGTTTCCATAACTTAATTTCATAATATATACATTTTATTTAATGTAAGTACAATTGTAATGAAGTGGATGGGACCCAGATTCACTGTAAGAAGTGCTACACCCACAAAGTAGGGTTTTATCTACTTTAAATAGTTGTAGTCTAGTTAATTTTTATTTGTTTTTTACTAGAAATATTAATATACTTCATCCTTACTTTAAAATGTATGTAGTTTTTATATAAAAATATATTTGAAATAAAATTAATGCAATTTATTAGGGTAGTTATTTGAATTGTAATTGTTGAGTGCAATAAATGTTATAAAAGTGAGTTGACTTACACAAATTTATTAGATTTATTAATATTTTTAAATAATTAAGTTGTCATTGTCCTTTTTTCACTGACGGGGACTTTCACAGGCAGATGCAACGTCTTCCTCAGCACATCAACTGTTTGTTCTCTGCAGCACATCTGAATTTCAGGAACTGATTAACACGGTAAGTTAAGCAAATTTAACTGAATGATTAGTGATGTAAACTCCTACAAAATTGCTTATTCCTTAGGGAGCTGGGGGGTAGGTTTGCAAATTGTACTGTAGCTAGCTATCCTGCTTATTGATCTAAGTTGGCTAGACATTGTTAAGCAGTCTTGTAGGCAATGATCAGCAGATTATGAATCATATGCGATCGAGTCCACATTTAAGGGACCTTATAGCAATACGAAAAGCAACAGTTGAAAATAAATTAAAAAAAAAAGATATAAAAACTGTGAACTCATTGCATACCAACGAGTGTATTCTGTAACAGAGATGTTATCAGTCACTTCGTATGCACATTTAATGATGTTAATAATGTTTCATATTTCTGAATTAGATTATAAACATATCCATTTTGTTGTGAGAGCAGTGTGCTTTCAAAGAGAGCCTGCCCACTCACGCTTCTAATTAGCTGTGATATTTGATTGATTCTGTTTCGTCGCGTGTAGTTAGGACTCTGGAATCAGAGATCATGTTAGTATATTTTTGCATTACTAAAGCAGAAGCACAAATGTTACTGCAGAGATGTATGCTTAGTAGTTTGTCTGATTTTAGAGATTTGATCCAGGTTTTTTTCATGCTGCATAGTCAATTAATGAAAAAAAAAAAAAACTTGAAACTTATTTTCCTGTCACTTAAATATGTAACATTTACCACTGATTTTTAACCTTATTCAAACATGCATTTTCCTGGTCTTAGGTACCCAAGCACCTTTGTTACCTGGGGTCTTCAAGCTTCACAGCCATGTAAGAAAAAGTTCAGAATCGATACAATAAAAGCCATAACTATTCACAGGTAAGTAAAACATAGGTAAATTTGCAAAAACAGGAGCATGGGCTTGTGTTTTTATGTACCAAGCATTATATAAAAGGCCGATATGATCACTTTTCTGTCTTCTCCCCACAGCAAATAGTAATAATCACCAAATACAGCAGTTTCTTATGATCAGTCAGTCTTTCTCTGAGGCAGTTTGGCAAGCTGTCAGTCGCCATTAACATTTAATCAACTTTTTTTGTGATAATTTAGGATCCTGACTGATGACTAAAATCCTTAATAGTTAAATATGCACCTTTTAAAGCCTGGTAGATTTTAGTTGTAAGGTATATTAAAAAAATAAATTGGAAAAAACGTTGGGAAGTACGATGGGAAGTATTCGTATCCACTTGCAAACTTTTATTCATACACTCAGAGTACAGTCACAGGCAAAGTCGACAACGGCAAATGAGGGCATCAGAGACAAAGGCAAAATAATAATCCAGAGTACATGGCGAAGGTCAGACGATGGGCAAACTTAATCCTAGAGGGCAGAGATTAAGGCGAATATCCAAAGGCAGGCGAGGTCGAAAGTCCAGACTGGGAAACACGGAGAGACATGAAAAACAGGAATGGCTTACAAAGGGAGAACACAAGGTTACATCCACATTGACGAGCGTTTAAACAGGAAATAAACAGGACTTTTATACAGACATGCTAACAAGGCTAAGGGGAGGATCGAGTTAGTGGTCAAGGCAACATACAAGGGGGGCGGAGACATCAATGGGGAACCATGACAACAGATGAGATGGGCGGTGACCAGAGTCCATGAAAGAGAGCAGACACAAAACATACACACACAGTTTGCTGGAGCTGGAGTGCCATCAGCAGACTAGCACATCCAGCTAAACATGACAAACGTCAATTAAATATGGCTTCATCAGTCAACTACAACATCGATGCCTGGACCTATGGGATGCTATAACTGACAGATGACCAAAATGTAATGCACCATTACACTGAATAAAATGACAGATTTCTTAATTGTAGTAACCTGTATAAATGAGTTAATTGTACCCCAAAAAAAGTAGGCTAACTTTACTTAATTTTGGTGTGTTTTTATTAAGTAATGTTACAGTGTTTATTATACTTAAAAAAGTCTGCAAGTTGCCTCAATTTAAAATTTCCAATGCAGCCACTTGCCTCATTTTTTATAAGTTAGATCTAGGTATTACTTTTTACAGTATTGTAAATATAACAATAATGTTTATTTCCACAGAATGAATGAATAAACAGTCTTTGAAAGGTGAGTAATCAATGATAAGACAAGTTAGCTTGATAATCTGTTGAATACTGATAAACCCAGACGGAGAAAGACGAACGGATGACCACAACCCCACACCACAATACAAAGGAGGGAAGGAGAGGAATCCTGGAGACAAACATAGAAGCAAGGAATAACCTAGGAGAGAGCAGGTAAGATATCAGGTAAGTATCAACGCAATTGTTAGATCAGAGTGAGTCCACATTCGTAGATACGAGCTCGAACATTAACTGTTGTGAGATGTGTGGTTATATGTGGTCGTAATTAGCATGGTGAGTGAATCCAGGTGGTGGTGGCAGGTGCAGGTGAGAGTGAGTGCTGTGAGGGAGTAAGGGTGGAGCCTGCCATGGATGTAACAACAATGGTTACTACTAAGTACCTAATTAGGTAATTAATCTGGTTATTATTATAGGGCGTCTCTTGTAGGACTGCATTTAGTTTACCAAAATGCAATAAAATCAGCATTGATTTTAAAATTTGAATTTAAAATAAGTTTCAAAATTAAATGAACCTATTTTAATACAGTATATTGTAAGTATAATTTATACCTGTGATACAAGCTCAAAAAAGTTTTCCAGTGTCACAGGAATTGCTGTTAAGGGAACATTTCTATTGTAGAAAACACTCAGGCTTTTTTATTTTTTATTTTGTGTAAACCATGATACATTGTTTTTTTATTATTTTTTGATGAACATAAAACTACCTCTTATTGAATAAAATAATTAATTTAATTATAAAAAGTCATACTGACACATAACTTTTCTTTAAATATTAAATCATAAATGCTAAATTTAAATGAATTTAAATTAAATTACATTGAATAAAGGAATTTAGTAAAATTCTGCATTCCACTGTGACAGGTTTACAAACAATCTGGCCTGAAATGTGCCATTCAAAATGTTAAGATGAGGCTGAAATGATCCTGTATGCTGCCAAAAACAAATCAAATCCTTTGATTTTAACATTAAGATCCTTTGGAAGGATCTGCAGAGCGCCAGGTGCTCCACACACAGCCAGAAAATCTCAAGGTTTGGCTGATTTTCCCAGCACATTTTACTCTTATCATCAGTTCCTAATATCCATCCAGCTATCTCTGCATTACCTCACCGTGAACTGGCTGGGCCAAGTTTCTCAACACTGTAAGCATTATCAACATGTAAATGCGTCGATACTTTAATTCTTTTTAAAAAAAAATGTTTTTGTTCAGGACGAGTTCACAAAAAAAGTTGTTTCTGAACAAGTTTCATACATTTCTGACTGGAAATGATGTTCTGAGTTCTGAAAATTACAGCATATTTTTATTCAAAAGCTCAAGAAAATGACCCCTCCGAATACTTTTTAAGCTTCCTTCAGCTTTCAATCTTCTATCCGACAAACATCTATCATCCAGCAAACTTGCTCTAAAGCTTAAGCCTTTATTTTTAGTCTGATGTTTTTGTGAACATACTTTGAAAGCACTCCAAGGATGAATAGCCATCTGGATCACTGAATAATAGACACATCCCGCCTGTGCTGGATTTAAACACCCCGTCTTGCCATGTGGAAACAAACCTGCAGGGTTATGACTAAAATAAGGGCTGCGTTACCTTAGATTCTTCACTTGGGTCTTGCGGTGTGACTGAGCAATATGAGAGATCATTGTGTTCAGAGAAGCTGTTAGGTTTGTTGTAATGAGAAAGAAACCACTCTGTCCTACACAATCAGGAGCACAGCGCCTTAACAGATAACGGTCTGTAACAATTTGTTATACGTTGTTGGAAATAAAACACATCTTGTGCAAATGTGTTGTTATACAAACTGTAGTTTAAACCATTCCATTTTACCTATTATTAATTATTGATCAGATAAAAAGAAGCACAAAGGGTACTGCGAGTCAATATTTAATCAAGAGTGCCTGCCTGGATCTCGATGGGTGCGCAGAAGGGCATCATTATAACACACAGGCAGTCCACCATCTATGATGGGATTTCATCACACTGTTTCTTTGGTCAAACAACTCAGGGGGATTTTCAATGTTGTACACAGCCAGCATTACAAATGGGTGTCCCCAACAGCATGTCCTCATTCCTCACGCTGCCTTTCCATAATGAAGAGGGGTGAGAATGAAAAAAAAATAATAATCTGAAATGAGACGGCAAGGTCTTCCAGGATGAAAGCTGTTGACCTTGTATTGGATATGATTGGCTTCAGATGGTGTAATTTGGTCAAATGGAGCCTCCATCTTTGCTGTAACAAGCTAGAAAACAGAAAAATAAATATTATACAGATAAAAATGAGTTTGCCGTACTGAAAGGTGGTAGAAAAAAATGCATTTTGATTTTATTGCACTAAACGTGGCATACAGTACCTGTCAATTCTGAGAGCCTTACAATGACTGTTATAGTGTAACTGAATATAATCTGGATGATTCGGTAATAATAAATAATGTACGTTTGACTTGAAATCAGTTACATTTGCACTAATGTACAGTACATACACAGTAGTACATTACCAGATGGAGAAAAAATGCCATAAAACATTTCTACATCGTAAAAATTTGGTTTCTGACCATTTTAGAATGACTGATTGATTGAACATTTGGGTAACACTTTATAATAGCGTTCAGTTGTAAGGCATTTATAAGTGATTAGTTAATGATGAACTAATCATTTACAAAACATAACTATGTGTTCATA
>JAUCMT010000105.1:641089-655812 GCA_032357475.1 Enteromius thamalakanensis
AGAGGTGCTTTGAACTGGAAATATATTTACGTTATTGAAATTGGGCTGCCTATGCCAAGTATGCAATGGCAGCAACTATTAAATTATAATCAAAAATATAAGTTTAAATACAAGACACAATCAAGGATAAAGGGGAGCACCTGGACACACGGCTGGCAGGGAGTGAACACTGATGAACGGGGCGGGGTTACAAATGCAAGGATACAAAAAGGTAAACACAAGGCAAAAGAGACATGGCATAATGAAAACAAACACAGAACGCATGGACGGGATAAATGTTCAACAGGGCACGCCTAAGGCGTGACAGGTTAATGTTGATAGTTATTCAGTTGCTTTATTATTATTATGCTTTATTAATAAATTATTTAAATATATTTACCTTTTTGAAATACATCTATCTAATATATATTTTTGTAAATGGCAGATGTAAATTAAATTAATAATAATATTAAAATAGCAGCCTGCATTTTTGTTCTTTATTTTCTTTTATTTATTTTTCTTTACTATTTTATCATTATTTTTAAAAACAGTTTGTGATTAAATACAGCATGAATTAATGTCTTATTAAATCATTTTTTTAACTATTCATATGAAAAAATAAAATTTATTAAACTGAATGAAACTCGATGAAAATTATGACAGAATGTGACACTCACGTCGTTTCAAACTCATAAGACCTTTGTTCATCTTTGGACCACAAATTAAGATATTTTTGATGATATCAGAGCGGTGTCTGATCCTCCATATATAGCAGTACACCCAAAGTGATCCCAGATTACTGTATAAGTGTACGTATTGCATATACGGTGTGTTAAATTATATTATTTAAATTATTTGTTCAAAAAAATATCCTCGTAGCATCGTAAAAGTGAGGTTTCTGGATCTGGGATCATTTCAGTTGTATTGCTGTCTATGGAGGAGCTCTCTGATATCATTAAAAATATCTTAATTTGTGTTCTGAAGATGAACAAAGCTCTTCTGGGTTTAGAACGACACAAGGGTGAGTAATTAATCACGTTTTCTGTTTGGACCTTGCCTGTTTGGCTACGCTGTGCTTTAATAAAGCTATCACTTGGATCTTACATCATCTTGTTGAGTCCTCTTTAAAGTAATTATTTGTTTCATTTACTACATTTCAGTTCATTTTAATCATCAGATTTCAAATTGTAAATGTATAAAATTAAACAGTACATTGCAAATTTAATTAAAAAAATAATAATAATTGCATATACAAATATTTTCTAATTTGTTTTTATCTTCTTTTCATAAGCAAAAGCATGTGTCTTGTTCACTTCTCTAGTTAACAAACAATGCAAAAAGTCTCCAACTCCACAAACTGAGCTAAAGTCAGCTGACACATGTTCTTGACTTTAGTCTTTTGCATTTGTCCTGCAAAACAAACAAATGAACACACACTGCAGTTTTGAAGAAGATATACTCACAAGCATTAAAAATGATATATGGTTATAATTTCCTTTAAAAAAAAAAAAGATTCATTTGTTATGTAAAGCAGTTAACTGGTCTAAGAAGTGATTAGCACATAACTGGCTCATTTAACCAACGAGAGAAGCACAAAAGTTTGTTGATTGTACCATAAATCATATACTAACATCCTGTACACTCATGACTGGAGTAATGGCTGCTGAAAATATAACTTTTCATCACAGTAAGAAATAACATTTAAATTTTTTTTTTTTTAAATGTTTTTAAATTAATGTACTCTTCCATTTGTCCTGCTGTCAGCAAACGCTTTTGCAGCTTGATTGAATTTGTTTATAATAAAAAGGACATTTTTAGCTTCTAAACTTGTAGGAGGTGCGAAAACCTCTAACAGTATGTATCAAAAGATCAAGGCATTTTTTGATTTCTCATATCACCTTTGGAAGAAGTGTCTGGAAACTTAACAGGAAAATCCTGGCGGAAAATTACTAGTACCTTTCCCATTTTACCACTGAGGTTTGTTTTTCTTACAGTGAACTATTCCTGTCGTGGGTTGGCAGAAAGCCTCTTCCAAGTTTTCTGACTGACATGTGCAGGCCACAGTGAGATTCATAAATGCCAGGATTGTCACACAGACAGGTATGATTCTCAGGGCACATTTTTCACCGATATCTGTCAGCTAGCAGAGACATTTTATGCGTGGTAAAAATCATTGCTTATAATGTAGCAGCCTTAAAATAAGCGTTCTATGTTTTAATACCTCTGTCGCTAATATAGTGAAGTGCTGCAGCTGTGAATATCACACAATCCCCACACAAGAGCAGAACAATTTCAGGTGCTGCAGACTTCCACTCACAGATTGAAACGGACATGTCAAGTTAAAACACAAGGGCCCGGTTTGTGCAGGCTGTATATTTTTTGCAGTGATCACGTTAAACATGGCTCAGCATGAATCTGTTAATATCATGTACAGGCCCTAGAGAAAATCAAACATCTGTGCCATACTATATTTAAACATGCCACTGCCTCTCTTTACCACCAACAGACAAGGAAGGGAAAAAAATGAACAAGTGAGAATGAAAGTAGGACATTCACAAGCCTACAGCACTCATATTACAGAAAGAAAGACTGCGTGAGAAAAGAATGTTCTGGTGTTCATGTAAGATGCTGTCTCAACAGAACGTGATGCTGATATCAGAGAGACAACTGTGACCTTTTTATGTTCACAAAAGTCACAAGCCACGTTCAGGTGATGGAAAATTTAATTATCCTAAGGCTAATGATGCTGAACGCACATTTGTGAGAAGCCATTTGCTCACACATGGTGAATTCTTGTTTTTAAAAGCAGGGTGACGGGGAGCAATGCAATGAGAAAACATGCATTTTGAGACACATTGTTTCAACTGAGAGCTAGTTAGTTTGCATAGAACAACTGATCAATATTATGGAATCACTTTTTACCTGAATTGCTGATTTGAGATGATATCTTTCAATGATCTTTATTTGAGGTTTTTTTTTAAACGCTGTCGAACGAAAGAAGTGTCTGTATGTCATGTAAATAATGAATGAAATTACCCTAATTGAATGACAGCTATTTCAACCTTAAGCTCTTTCCTGCCCATGATCAAAGTCTAAACTTCTCAGTGTTAAACTGTATCTTAAACCTTGAGGCTAAATGTATTTATTTATTTTTCTTAAAGTTGATTACCATTTATACAGAAAAAAGTTTGTAACAGCTGTTTTTGTGCATTAAAATAATTAAAATAAATTTAATTGTTTAAAATAAAGCTAAAATAATAATTTTAAAATATTTTTGGAACCTTTTTAGTATGACTTATATGCCATTTTAGATTTTCTTAATATTTTGAATTATATTTTATTTTTACATTTCATATCTATCTGTTTTCAAGTTAATTGTAGTCAAAAGCCCCATTCGGATGGGACTAGTTTTGTAGGGTGTCGTTAGAGAATGTTTTGTTTCACAGACGTACTTAGTGATTTTAATCCGAAACTGCCATGTGAGTGAAACTGCAACGGCCATTGGTCGCCTGCAGTTGTTTAGATTAAACCAATCGGCTGGGCGCCGTGTTAGAGTGAGCAATGGGCGTCACTCCAGCTGAAAGCGCCAGAATGGGTGGGGCCAGCATGTATATAAGCTATGTTCGTGGCTGACAGTATAGCCGCCAAGCAGCCAACTATAGACATTATCCCCTATAAGGAGAGAGGAACCTGGCGTGCAGGGCTGGGACATCCAAGTTGTAAAACCTAGCAAAGATGGACGGCAAGGACCAGCCGGCCGCCTCACAAATTTCTGACAAGGGGATTCCACTAGACCATGCCCAGGAGGAGGGAGTGGATCTAGTTGAATGAGCTTTTACTCCTTGGCCCATTTACATTTACATTCTTGGCCCAGCGAAGAGTATGCCAGTGAAATAGCGTCTAGTACCCATTTTGAAAGTCTCAGTTCGAAACCAGCATTCCTTTCGCGCGGGCTCCGAAACAGATAAAGAGCTGGTCAGAGCACCTGAATGGGGCTGACTGCTCAACGTAGATCTTTAACCCCCTGACTGGGCAGAGGGTGTTGAAGTCCTGGCCTTCACTAGGGGGTGGAGCGGAGAGGGATACCACCTGTGCTCTGAACGGTGTGGGGAGTACCTTCAGTACGTAGCCGAGCATAGGTTTCTGGATTTCCACATAACTAGGGATTTTGATCACGCTCTGCACACCATCTCGTAAACACAGCCCATTTCAAAGCGTAAGCACGTCTCGTAGACGCGGCTGTAGAGCCCACAGCTCGGGCTGTGGGTGCCAAAGTGAGCCCTGTGCCTGAAAAAGGAGATCACGTCTCTGGAGGATGGGCCATGGCGCTACAGCCAGCATCATATGCAGATCTGCTATCCACGGCTGTTTTCTCCAGAAGGGGGCTACCAGGAGGAGTTTGTGACTCCCTTCTCTGACACGGCTGACCTGAGGTATCAGGGCCGTCGGGGGTCAACGCATAGAGCAGGAGGCTGGGCCAGGTCTGAGCCAGCGCGTCTATCTCTCTCGTGAAATAAGCCATTTTTCCAGAGCACTATGAGGACAGCGCAGCTCGCAAAAAGAGGTGGACTGACCCTATATGAAACACACACTGAGGTGGCGGATTATGTCTGCATAATGCACTCACACATACTCAATCTCAACGTGAAAAACCACTTTCGTCTTTCGAGGGAAAGGAATGAGAGCGTGAGAGAGTCCTGAGAGCATTACATTCTGCGTGGGGAGGCCAGACAGTAATGTATGAGTTCACCTGACGTATATTTAGCTTAGGTCTTACCTTTAGAAGACTTCCTCCTCGCCGGGGCCGTCAGGGGATGTTAGAAGGCGGAATCAAATGCCTAATACCTACGGCGTAGGCAGGGGTTTTCTCTAGCTGCAGGCGATCTGATCAGCACAGGTTTCCGTCATGGACCAGCAAAGGTTTTCGTCGCTGAAGGAGAAGAATCTAACTTTGCCGATGAGGGCGCCAGCTTATATACACGCTGGCCCTGCCCATTCTGGCGCCTTCGGCTTGAGTGTCGCCCATTGGTCGCTCTAACATGGCGCCCTGCCGATTGGTTTAATCTAAACCACTGCAAGCGACCAATGGCCGTTGCAGTTTCACTGCGTGATTGAATAGGCTTCAGTTAGGAGGGAAATAGGAGATTTACTATAAGCGTCTTAGCAGATGCAGTACGAGTGCAGTATCATCTCGTACTAGTAAGTAACTAGTCCCATCCGAATAGGGCTAAAGTTGTAATTGCCTGTGCAACACGCTGAAATAAAATAGGTTTAAGCGTTTCATGTTCATTTTATTCAGTGAATTTCAGCTCATGGAAAAACCTAGTCATAGACTAAAATGTAAATCAGAGCTTGTTTCAACGGAAAGAAACATGCTGACTAATCTTAAAACATGTCAGTTTTGTCTTTAGATGGACACCAGTAACGCCTTTTTCTAAGGCATTGTTTATAAAAAATTACAACCTAGGCTCATTGGAAATACTTACCTTTTCATACATTTTTGCAAAACTTAAAAATTGACCAATACATACAAATCACTGCAGTTTCCAGTTGAAATAAACAATAGAGGCAGTAAAACTCCCACAACTTTTATTACTTTTCAAGTTGAGTAGTTTTACTCTGTAGCTCACGTGATACAGTGTTGCACTTACATGTAAGTGATGAAAAGTTTTTATGCCGTGTAACGGTTCAACAAAACAGCTCAAATCATAAGGAAAGTTAAAATAGAATGGCTGCATCAGCGAATCTGTTTTCAAATTACTTTTGCATTCGATAACACTATCAGGTAGGTTTAGGTTTGGGTTTGGTGTAGGGGATATTTCTAACATGATAGAGCATTAATCTTTAGTGACACTCACTGGATAATTGAATTCTGAACAGCCACATTGCATCAGCATTATAAAAACACTGCAATACGTACAACCTAATATAAAGGTTCCACGGTTATGTATTAAACAAGGCCAGCTCTATGGGGCAGCAAGAAGGGGCAGCGCCCCCTCAAATGCATGTCTTGCCCCCTCAAATCAAAATTTTGAAAAGTAAAGAAAGCACATGTTAATATACTTACGAAATGAATGCATTGCAAGTTGACAAAATTATCTGCGATAACGGAAAAATCCGCCGAAAAAGTGACACTATACAATACAGTATTAGATTTCCTTAGATTCACATCTCGGTCCCTCCGCTGTATACTCATTCACAGGCTGCAGCGCGCACACACCCCTGAGCCCTCGGTAAACATCCAATCACCGTCCGTATGCAAATTAGTCAAGACAACTGTGTGAGCGAAAAAAAATAGAGGTATCAAATGGTTCAGAAAAGGAAGCTTTTATAAGTGGGGACGAAGATGTGTCGTACAGCAACAATGATTTTGTCCTCCATTGTTTCAGAATTCTGCCTCCTCTTGCTACGTAGTAATCATGTCACTAGAGCAAGCTCCTTATTGGTTAACGTGGCACAAACGTTAGGGGGGTTGCGTGCCTCAGTGACCTTAAGAGCTATACCAGCAGGAGCTAGTCTTCAAGTAAGACACTCAAGTTGGACAAGTCTGAAGGTAGAGGCCTGACAAAGTGCAATCCACTTTTGCAGGCTGGCTTTGGACACAACTAACAACACAATTCAGCAAGAAAAATACTGTTACTATAATCACAGGAAAAAAAAAACTGTGCTCAAACATGATGTATACACATGATGCCCCCTTCACATTTCTGACTGCCCCCTAATATGTGCCTGTCTAGAACAAGCCCTGCCGCTAAACGTGTGATTTAGGGCCACTCTGGACATTTCACTTTGGTGAACTGTGACGAAACATTCGGTAAGGTATGCCATTTCCTTTTTATGAAATCAAGCTGTAAAGATAAAGTTTTGTACAGTTTTAGCTTTAGTTAATGGTAACACTTTTTTAGGTGTCTTTTTAACAGCAGTAAATTATGCATAATTACATGCAAATAGCCAAACCCTAACCTGTAGTTACATTTACATAGTTAATTCATATTACCTAGTAATTACATTGTGTTCAGGGAACCATAAGATAAAGTGTAACTATGTTAATAATGATCATCCTGTTTGAAACTTGACAGCTCATGGTCAGTTATTGCTTACTTTATTTGGACAATTACTAGCATAAAAACCTGCCTCTTTATTGCATTTCATCAAAAGAAGAAAACAGATGAACAACATGAGGGTGATTTAACAAAAACAATGCTCATTTTGGGGTAAACTAAGCCTTTAAAGGTCAAATTTTAGGAATAATGTACCATGCAAACGCTATAATAATGATCCATTACAGGGTGGCTTACTCTCCTTACAGTTATTAAGGATCATAGACTTTACTTAAGTGGGCCTGAAGTGCCCATATTTAGTCTCATTACTCTTGGGCCCCTAGGCTGACTGCTTTGGACGCTCTGTTATGTTATGCTGTATAACCCACTTGTCAAACTGACTCACTGTGAATGGTATCCTTCGCAGTTGCCATGACTTTGGCTGTGATTGATTTCTCAGTGTCGTTTCTGACAGCTTCGCTCCAGCATATTGAAATGGCAAAAGTGCTCGGACCTTCACCTTCTTTATGAGGCGGCCTATTCTTCAGAGTTAAAGATTCTCTTCCGCTTGCTTATACACCAAGGCTTAAACTACCTTCGGATCTGTGCTTTTGTGCTAAATCAATTCCTGAAAGCCTTGAGCAAGCAACGACAGCCGGCAACCTCGCTTTTACAGTTCTTTTACACGGTTCTATATGAGCGACATTTCTTCTTTACAATTAGTGTCTTTAGGGAAATGGTTACATTTCTTCTTTACAATTAGTGTCTTTAGGGAAATGGTTACATTTCTTCATTACAATTAGTGTCTTTAGGAAAAGGGTTACTAAAAGTGACAATTTGATCATCTATGAAATCTATTCGATCCTTTATTCTCAATGAAAATATTTCTACAATTCCACTGTTTTGTTCTATAGAAGTCAGTCGGGTTTGGTATGACAAAAAGTTGAGTTTTTTTTCTTTCTTAGGTGAACTCTCTCTTTGAGTAGACCAAATATTTTTTTCATTAAATTGAATCTCGTCTAAGAAATACCCAAAATATGGTCACTATTTGAATCAATGACAAATTCTCGATGAAAAATAAGTCACTTATTTTGTTCCACGGAAGAAAGCCATACAGGTTTGGAATGACGAGGTTTATTTTATTTTATTTTATTATTTGTAGGAGGATTCTGAAT
The DNA here is from genome assembly GCA_032357475.1 of Enteromius thamalakanensis. Lineage (NCBI taxonomy): Eukaryota > Metazoa > Chordata > Actinopteri > Cypriniformes > Cyprinidae > Enteromius > Enteromius thamalakanensis. The sequence continues at coordinate 649,284 of JAUCMT010000105.1, forward strand.
AAATTTATATCAGTTCTGTCAGGCATTCACCACAGCCCACTCCATCTGCCACACCTCTGGTAGCACCTCCCACTCGTTCATCATCAACCGAATTCTGATTCATTGCACCTGGAGCTCATTGAGCCACGTCCTATACAAGAGACACTCGTGCATTCACTCATTGTCTGGTCTACAGTTCACATGCTACTTCCTTGAATCTATGCTGTTTTCACGTGGACAGCTGCCTTGGGCTTTGGAGATTGGCATGGCTCAACAGTTAGACTCTGTATCATCTCAATTCTACAAAACCATTGAGTTAAGAACTCTTGCTTTTACTGTTTACCCTGCTTGTCAACAATTAAACCTTTAAATAAAATGTTGGATTGGGTTGCCACTCACCTCTCGTCTCCTCCATCTCAGTGTGTGTGTTTGTGACAGAAGACCAGCCACTAAAGAACAACTAAAAGATGAGCACCGAAAACCTTGCTGCACCGAGTTGGTGAATGCCTTGAAGGTGGCAGCCCAACTTGGACAATCCCATCGTTCAATCCTATGCACAGATTATGAATCATTTCTCCAAAGTGTTTAGCGTGACCACTGGATCACTCACCACTTCCGAATAGCTCCTCAGTCATCAGCAAGATACTTCTGTAATTGATTACATTCTCTATTTCCACACGCTAGCAGCTGGAAAGAGACCACGCTGCTGGGAGCCTCAGACAAGGACTGAACCCGGATATTCGTGCCACGATGGCTTTGTACGATGACAGTATTGGACTAGAATCTTTCCTGCAATGAACCACTCGAGTCTCCCAGTGACTAGCCACCTGCCGGCCCTCAATAACCACATTTACATCCGCTCCTTACCTTGCCCAGGTGGCTGCTTGTTCTCCAGTACCAGAACCCATGAAAATCATTAGTTTTTCAGCATTTAAACCTTTTTATAAAACTTTGGATTGGATTGCCACTCACTTGTCATTTCCTCTGTCTGTGTGTGTGTGTGTGTGTGTGTGACAAATTCAATTATTTATACATAAAACGAAAACTTTCTAAAATGCACCTATTTTTTCATGCAAGTTTAAGATTTATTTTATTTTCTTGGTGAACTGTCTCTTTTTAAATTTACATTTAAAATTTATCTCTTTAAATAAAGTGCTATTCGTTATTTATGCAGTGAAATGATTAATCACATTCAAAATAATATATATATATTTATTACATATTACATAATGTGTGTGTATACTATGTATTTATTACTATATATATTGTATATACACACATACAGTATATTTTTCTCAGATATTTAAATATATATAAATCTGTATATATATATTGATTAATATTAGTGTCACGTTTTATTCTGTTTAGTTCTGTGTTGTATTTAAAGTTTAGTTTCATTTTCTTGTCTTCCTGTTTTTGGTTTCAGTTTAGTTTCATTTTCATATGATTTCCTGTTTGCCCATATTTGGTTGTTCCTGTGTTGAAGTCATTATTAGTTATTTAGATTCACCTGTGTCTCCCCAGCTGTCGTCCCTTTTGCTCATTAGTGTGTTGTGTATAAGTACTGTGTCTTTTGAGTTCAGTCTTGTCGATCAATGTATGTGTTACGTGCTTTTGTGTAATTTTGGATGTTTCAGTGTTGTACACCTCAAATTATTAAAATTCTTTCCTATTTAAAGTTCAAGTCTCCAGCGCCTTCCATCACCGGGCAAAGAGCGTGACAATTAGTTATATTATAATAATTTTTATTTAAATATGTACATGTATACATGCATGTGTATGCGTTTATATACAGAGCACACACACCTATATTATGCAAACAAAAACGTTTATTTTGGATGTGAATTAATCGTGACTAATCATTTGACAGCATTAGTTATTATTATTATAAATTGAAGTTATCATTCTTGTGTGAACTATCTCTTTAAGTAGACACAATATTTAATAATTAAAATTAGTCTTTTTAAAGAAATAATTACACAAACGTTACAAGATCTTTCACTGTTACTTCACCTAAACTCTGGAACTCTCTTCCATCCTCACTCGGTTCTGTTAAAATATCTCAGATTTTAAATCCTTACTTCATCTAACATAAAACTCATCTTTTTGCTGAATGTTACAACTCTGAGTCGTTACATTGACCTCTCTGTCTAATCTGTCCAAACTTGTCCTTAGAATGTGTCTTTCATGTCTTATTTTGTAGATCCTGATCATTATACTTGACTTGTGTTTTTTTTTTTTTTTTTTTAATTCATTATTTTTCTTAATTTAATGTCTGATTTGATTATTTTTTCTTTGTTACATTCATTGTAAAGTGTCCTTGCATTATGGAAAGGCGCTATATAAATACAAATTATTATTATTTATTATTATTACACTTAGGTCATCATTTGAATCATTCAAAATAAAAGCTTCTAAAATTAAATTATTTTGTTCCAAAGAAGTAAATTATACAGGTTAGAAAAGACATGATTCATACAAGAATGAAAACCCAAACCTCATCTTATTTCTTCAATACAATTAGTCTCTTTAAAGGAATATTTACAAAGAAATGACAAAAATCTTGACACAAATGTTGCCTATTGTGCCACAATGGTTAGGAACGACATGAGACTGTCTTAGAGTTTTTTTTTAACTTGACCAAAGATAGGACCAACAAAACATAAATAAATAAATCTTGCAGATGATAAACACAAAGCTAAATTACAGCAGGAGTTTGTGACAGCATGAGCAGATGATGAGTCATTGAGAAACTGGCATGCTGAAACATGTTAATTGCTAGTGCAGCTCCACTCCTGAGCGGTAGGGGGCAGTGCAGACGAGGCTGTCCCGTGTATCTCCTATCCAGCACGTTGATTCAGTGGAGACTCTAGGTATTGGAGCTCAGACAAGGCTAAAAGTGGCTCAGTGCCCGCATTGTTTCTGATTTCATCCCAGTCCTTTTTTTCCCCCATCACTTTACATATTTCTACCTCGACTAAACAAGGAACATGGGAAGTTTTCAGGGGAGCTCTGGAGAGGAAGACCTCAGTTTAATTGCTCAAAGTGGTTTGCATGCATAAATACATGTCTAAAATGGGAAGACAAGTCCCAGATGCCTGTTTTCTTCGTATTACCCCTTTATAAGCCCCCTGCGAACAAGTATTCTGTGATTCGCTGTACATCAGATATGAATAATGTTCGTGATGAGAGCTTGTGAACCTGCCCACATTGATATCCCACACTAAGGCTCTTTTTTGCCACTACTGCCAGCTTACTGATTAGGAAGTGTTTAAACTAGATAATGCTTTCTCGTTTTCTTAGTTGTGTTGAGTTAACGATGAGTCAGATTCCATATGTCCCAAGTTTATGATTATATAAATAACCCAAAAGTGAAATACTTCAATTAGAACTAAATTAAAAGATAGGGTCAATATCTTGAACATCTAAGCAGCATAATAAAATTATTTCTGAAGTATCATGTGACACTGAAGACTGCAAGACACTAAAAATGTTTGCATCACAGAAATAAATGCAATTTTACCATATATTAAAATACAGATGAGTTATTTTTAGTTGCAAAAATTATTTAGCAATATCACTGTTTTTACAGTATTAGAAATAAAATGCTTCTATGTTGATCATAACAAACTATATAATAATAATTCTTATGAAATTTCATATAAATTATAAGAATTGCAAAATCGTAACATTTTTAATTAGAAACACATTGCCAGTGTCACAAGCTGCGCCTCCCTCCGGAAGTCAGCAGCGGGAACCTTCGCCAGAATATTAGGTTCCTAACCTACCCCTTTTGCGCCACGTACCTTGGGCCGCTTCCGCCCAGATCTCCCGCCGTTCAGCGTCCTATTTCAGCAGATGTTGGACAATCGCTCAGTGCGAAGTTTTGATTCCCATCTGATTTTTTGTGTTTATTTCGGACTGTTTCCTGGACTTTGATATTTCGCTGCCTGCCTCGACCCTTTGCCTGGACTATCGTTGTGTTTTTGGATTACCCTTATTGTTGTTATTTGCCTGTGAATTCGACCCACGCTTGTTTGACTACGCTTACTAATAAAGCCTGCAAATGGATCCATCTGACTCTGCCGCATCATTACAGAAAACTTCGCCACCACCGGATCTAGCGGCTTTATATCATATGATGGGTGAGATGGGCCTTCAGGCTTCCATGCTCTATACTCATCAGGCGCAACTAGAAAAGCTCTGCACTCAATAGCCCCGCCTGACTCTCGCTCCTGGAGAAGTATGATGGAGCTGCAGGCAAGTGCGAGGGTTTTCTTCTTCAATGCGATATTTACATGACGCAGCAACCGCATTGTTTCACTACCAATGAGAGTAAAGTTTCACTGATTTGTTCTCTCCTCACGGGAAGAGCCCTCGACTGGGTGATGGCGCTCTGGAAGGGGCCCCACATGACATTTCCTCCCTAGACGCAGTTTCCTTAGAGAGTTCCAGGAGGTTTTTGATCACTCCGTGGATGGCAGGGACGCCAAAGATGAAATCATGACACTGAAACAAGGCAGCTCTTCAGCAGCAGATTACACTATGACGTTTCGCACGCTGGCAGCACAGACTGGATGGGACACGGATCCTTTACTCACCATCTACCGTCGCGGCCTGTTAGAGGAACTACAGGCTGAGCTGGCTAGCCGGGACCAGAACAAAACAATCGCTGAATACATGGACTTAGCCATCAAAACAGATCACATTCTGCCGTCCAGCGAGCCTGGTCGTCCCAGTTCCTCTCAGGCTCAGCTCTGGCCTAGTCAACCACCAGCCGAACCCAAGCAGATCGGCACATCACACATCTGCGTGCAACCTGTCCCACACGTCCACCATTACCACAAACTTACCGGGTGAGTGCAGTCTCTGTCAGTCCTGCTATGAGAGTTGATGTCTTGCTGTTGGTTAATGACTGTAAAATCAAGGCCGGAGCCCTGATTGATACAGGTGCGGCCGGTAACTTCATAGATGAGGACTTTCCTCTACTTCCATGTTGCCCCACCATGGCAGTGGCAGCCCTCAATGGCCGGCCCCTAGGCACAGGACACTCAACAGATGGCCACGCTCACTCTCTGCACCAGCTCACTGCACTCCAAAGAAATCTCACTGCACGTCATTCACTCACCCTACTACCCTCTGATTCGGGGACTACCCTGGCTGGAGCTGCACAATCCTACCATCTGCTGGCACACCCGTCAGATTTCACAATGGTCTCAGTGCTGTCAACAACACTGTCTCCAACGAACCGCCCACCAAGCCAGCCCTACCTCAAGCTTAACCACTGAGGATATTGATCACCAGTCTGCCCCAGGCTTATCATGACCTTCGGACCACTTTCAGCCAGATCCAAGCCACACGCCTTCCGCCACACAGACCCGCTGACTGCGCCATCGACCTGATCCCGGGTCGTCAACCGCTAGCATGGCGCAAGACGGCCTTCTCCACTACCACCGGCACTACGAGTATTTGGTTATGCCCTTCTGTCTGTCCAACAGTCCGGCTGTATTCCAAGCACTGGTCAACGATATCTTTAGAAAATGCTCAATAAGTTCGTCATCGTCTATATTGACGACATTCTGATCTACTCTAAAGATTACCCTAGCCATATACTCCACGTGAGAGAGGTCCTACAGACACTTATAAAGAACCAGCTGTCCAAATGTCAATTCCACCTGACCAAGATTTCGTTCCTTGGGTACATCATCAGTCCTGAGGGCGTGGCTATGGACAAACATAAAAGTCTCCGCTGTGACAGACTGGCCTCAACCTAAGACACTTAAAGAGTTACAACGTTTCCTAGGCTTTGCGAACTTCTAACGGAGATTCATCCAAGACTTCAGCAAGTTCGCCACTCCCCTTACTGCCAAGACAAAGCAAAGTTAGCGACGCCTGCCCTGGTCTGAAGAAAGCTTACGGGCCTTCCAGGAGTTGAAGGCTCGCTTCACCACTGCTCCCATTCTGAGACAGCCCAATCCAGAACTGCAGTTCATCGTCGAGGTAGACACCTCCAATACTGGAATCGGGGCCATTCTCTCACAGCGCCATCGAAGTCCAGCCAAACTTTACCCCTGAGCGTTCTACTCCCGCAAACTAAACCCTGCTGAACGCAACTACGATGTGGGGGACCGGGAACTCATAGCTCACAAAGCAGCCCTGGAGGAATGGCGCCACCGGCTGAAAGGAGCTTTTGAACCGTTCTTAGTCCTAAGTGACCACCGTAATCTAGAATATCTCCGAAGTGCCAAGAGACTGAACGCCAGACAGGCACGGTGGTCACTATTCTTTGCCAGGTTCGAGTTTCAGATCACTTACCGGCCTGGCACAAAGAACTTGAAAGCGGACGCTCTCTCCCGCCAGTTTGACACTCCCCAAGCACTCACCCAGCCCGAAGCCCCTGAGGTCGGCAAACGCACACATGCGTTTTGAGGTGTCTTTTCCTGATGACATTGATAAGAACTTAAATTACACACTGAGTTTTGATCGTACAGATAAGAACAATACATCAATCGAATCTGTGAAGGGTCTACTTTAATTTGTATACACATAA
>JAUCMT010000105.1:664918-683521 GCA_032357475.1 Enteromius thamalakanensis
TGATTCAATGAAAAATAAGTGATTGAATTTAAGTTGAAAAAATATTGATTTTATGCCCATCTTGATTGATTTTTCATCATTGAAATAACATTATTTCAGGGTGCAAACCTGATTAAAAATCAATGCTAAATTTCAACATTAAATAACATTGATTCAATGACAAGTTGGTTGATGCTTTAATGTTGATTCAATGATGATTCAATGTTGTTCTGCTATCTGGGAAGCGTTCTTGTTACACATACAGTATGAGATGTTGCACGTTCAAATTTTGCTGCATTCAACGTGTTCCTATATTAAGTCAACATATTTAGAGCCTAATTTTCCAGGACAGACTAATCAGGATAAATTTAGTAACCTTTTAGTGCACTAAAGTAAAAGTATGCATTCGAACTAGCTAAATGCATTCGTTTTGCTGCTGGAGGGTAACTAGTAGCTAACGTTCAGCATAATAAACTAACACAATAATTTTCATGCTTTGTTGGAATCTATAATTGTATTTTTTCTGCCTTATTGCCACCTTTTATTGACAAGGCAGTGGAGAAAGGCCAGAAAATACAAAGGGGAGAACAGAATCAGGAAATGACAAGCCATACTTGCGTGAACTTGCGTCACCCACATAAGCAGCACAGCTCATGTCAAACCACTACTGCTAACTAAAAGAGATTTCTTACTCCATGCTGTTGACTAACATGCATACCAGCTATACCCTTATCGAAACTTTTAATAAGAGTTTAAACATTTATGAAAATAATGTACTGAATGAACTGTTATCGGACACTTAATTGCATGGCATTAAGTGAAAATATGTTACAACTCATATTAAATGCAATTAGTTGAAATTAAGAGTCCTTTTTTTTCCATTTAAACAGTACATAAGTTAATATAGTAATTTATATATGTTATTTCACATTTCTATTTTTTATTGTTAAAATATATGGCAGATGTACTGACAAGCATTTATGGCAAACAGAAAGTTTATGTACTTTTTCTTTTAAACTTCTATATTAAAAGTTAAAGTTTTGTCATTTCATGCAATGATGCAGTTTCAGTTTAGTGCATTTAAAATATATTAATTTAATCCTGAATAACGTACCTACTGTACAGTTAAAATTATATGCTTAAGTGTGTTAGTCAATGCATCAAAAACTGTGTGAATTTCTCTCTTGCCGATTAGCCATTGACTTTCAGTGGGGGAAATACAATGGATGTCAATAGCTATACTGATGTCACGTTTAGCTGGATGTGCCAGCACAGCTCTGGATGGCACTCCAGCTCTCCACGAACTGTGTGTGTTTGTGTCTGTTTTCACCCATGGACTGTCATTCAGTACTCATGTGTCCTCCCACTCATTTGCTGTCATGGTGTTTCATTGCAAGTGTCCTCCCACTGACCTAGTTATGAGTGTATAAAGTCTCCTTATGTTTGTATGTCTTCACGGTCCATTGCACTGTCGTTCTGTCTCGTTTTCATTCATGTTCGTGCTCCTAGTTCTGTTTTGTATTTATCATTGCTGACGCCTGCTCTCCTTTGGATTATCGCCTTTTCTTCTCCCCTTGGACTCTTTTCTCTTTTCATAGGTTTCTTTACTCCTATTTTTCAAAATTTCTTCTTTTGTGTTCAGTAGGAACAACATGAGTGTGAATAAATGATGACACAGTTTTGGGGTGAACTATCCTTTAAATTGCCTTTTATGTGCTACAGTAAGTGCACATCTCAGCACACTTCTAGTGTACTCCCCTTAAATATTACCATACAAACAGATACACAGTAGCTAGAAGTAATGCACAATACCTCTCATACTCCAGGCCGTATTTGTCCAATAAAATGCTCTCAAATGAGAACGTTCCTCATTCAATTACCAACAGCAAGTAGCATTACATTATACTTATTCTGTTAGCAGATGCTTTTATCCAACTCGACTTACAAATGAGAAAAATAACAAGAAATTATATTTATATTACACAGTATCTAATATAAACAAGATTTTGCATTGGTACTAGATTACTAGCACATTGGCTACTTTAAAAATGTCAAGCTCTTTAATATATCCCCATTAAACTTAACTTCAACAAGCTAAAGAAAAAATTGTACACTACTAGGCACAATAATATAACAGCACTGAACACAATATATATAATCAGCATGTCAGTAAATGATCACGCATATGACTAACAAATCAATATGCTGCTTAGGGCTAGAAACTGTAAATCTTTTGGACCTAGTTCTGATGCTGTTTAACCTTCAGCAAGATGGCCGTGAATGGATTCCTGGATGATGGTACAAAGCCATATTGTAGCAATGGCCGGGGTAGATGCCTTCAATGTAAAATATCTCTGACCCAGTTATCTTGCCTGCAGTCACGGCTGCTGGATTTTCAATGGTACACATTGCCAACAGCCGCAGGTCATGACGCAGCACAATGATGACTCGAATAGCTACTTACGCATCATTATCCTTCATTTTAGCTATACTTGCTTCTCTAGGAATCTAAAACACAGGTTAATACTGCTGTCCGAAACCCCAAAGAGGCGCAGGTCAGCACAGATTTGATTTTCTGTGTACAGCAGTCTGCCGTTTATTTTATATCATATACAACTCCCAGAGGAGATTAAAAGTCGACTCAGCAAGATGAATGTCTCGACATTTCTTTATGGTATACTTGATAAAGTAAGACTTTCACAATATTTGGAGGTTCAAATTCCACTCAAGGGGATCCGGACTGCAGTTCAATATTAATGTCTGTGGAAGCAAACAGGGCAGTTAAAGTCCTGTGGGTTGAACGGGATCCGAAAAGTGACAGGCAATTCACAGCAATGTATATACAGTTCCAGAGACCTAATTGCCCGACAGGAAAGTTTGTGTTTTTACTCAGGAAAGAGCCTATTCTGCGGCTGTCTACAAAAATATAGAGACCGGAAATTATTATTTTTCATCATATGACTTCATTATTTGGTAGTATTATGACTTCACTGAGCCTTACTGAAGTGGTGTAGGAGGGGGCAGTGAATTATTAATCAGAATTGGAAATTCTGTCCTGCAGTGGGTATTAAACTAAATATTTTAGGAATTAAGCACTAATAGCATGAGTTAGGAGTTAATTTGTGATCATTCACATCAAGATTTTACATGTTATAGAGTGTTTTATCAAATAAAAAATGTACTAGAAAGTACAATTAATCATGCTTTCTAATTCGTACATAAACTAACTCTATTAAATATCTAAGGTCCTGCAACTGGCCTCAATATATACTGTGTATCTGTTTGTATGGTAATATTTAAGGGGAGTACACTAGAAGTGTGCTGAGATGTTACGATGAGAGCTCGTAATACTCGCGTTCGTGCTCCCCCGCGAGCAAGGAGAACACTGAGGCAGGAATCCAATATAAACTTGACATTTATTTCTAAAAACAAGGAAACGAGAACAAGCAACGAGCTACGCAGACAGTACAAACAGACATGAAACGTTAACAATCCACAAAGACATGGGACATGGGGCCTGAATTTATACAAGGACTAATTACACACACCTGGGCAAAACACGGCTGGCAGAGGGTGAACACTAATGAACGGGGTGGAGTCACAAACGAGGAACAACATGAGGATACATAGGTAAACACAAGACCTGGAGCACATGGCACAACATACAGACAGAAAATACAGACGGAGCACGCCTGCGGCGTGACAGGTTTTTCACTATTTTTAATCAGCTTTTGCCTTTCCTAATAAACTTGAATTGGTCTTGTGGTGTGACAGAGGAATTTAAATTACAAATACTAAAATACAAATATTAATAAATACATCTGTTTTATTATTATTTTTCCCCAATAAATATTAAGTAATAAAAACTGCATGGATGATCATTTTAAAAGAATAAAATGCAAGGCATGCTAATTATTTTATGCAACTTATTCATTATTTTTTGTCAACTCCCTATATATATTTATTTTTTTTAATAATATTTCACAAAATTAATGTTTTATTTTATTTTGATCAATTACATGCAGTCGTTGGTGAGCATAATATAATTCTTTCAAACGATCATTACTCCAAACTCTTTACTGGTAGTGTAGGCCTATTCTTATAGTTTTCTAAGCAGCCATACTTGTTAAAAACACCACATAAGCAGGTAACACTTTATTTTAAGATGTCCTTGTTGCAGTGTAATTATGCATATATGTACTGTGTAATATAAATTAACTTTATGTTTTGTATTTACTATAGGGTTAGGATTTGATTTAAGGTCAGTTGCATGTAATTATGTATGCTTTATTGTTATTGTAATAGTAAAGTGAAACAAGCACACCATAAAATTAATTTTTACTCACAGTCAGAATGCCTGGAAACTTCATATCTGTCACAGACACGCCAGGCTCCACCCTCACACAGTCACAGCGCTTACTCTCACCAGAGTACTAATCAGCAACACCTGTCACTACCACCTGGATTAAGTCAGCACGCTTACTTAGAACCACATAAAACCACACACCTCACTTCAGCCAGTGTCTGACAGTAAAAAATGTAGTTAAAAATGCTCAAAAAGATTCTAAGGTCTGTAATACATTAATGACTTTCCTCAGAGAAACCGGTTTATATCATAGAATATAGTTTATAGGAAAGATTTTAATTTGGTACTTAATATTTTATTTATTTATCCTTAGTAAAAAATATTATTTATTTATTTAATTTTATATATATATATATTATTTTATTTTTTTAATTTTTTTTGAGTATCTCTCCTCATATCGTCCAGTTGGTGGCGATAAATGCACCAGCCTGCTGGTTTGCCAATCGCCAAAAAAACGTTAAAGAAGAAGAAGAAGCCAGTGTCTGAGCTAGTTTATGCGAAGTGGACTCGTTATTCAGCAATCTCAAAGTCATACTTAACAGTGAACCTTACCTCTCTCCTTGTGTCCTCCTAGAACTCTGTGTCTCCTCCAGGTCTTCTGGAATCACGAACTGTCTCTCTGTTCGTCTGTGGTGTGTGGTTGTGGTTGTCTTCGTCAAATGTTCTCCATCATCTCCCTATATCTGCAAGAGACATGGACAGTTTAATCCTCTCATCTCATTTCTCCAAAGCAATCCTCTAAGTATCTCACCTGATCATCTGCCTCTTCATCTGTGTCTGTGACTGTTTACAGCAATATCTGTAAATATCTGTTCTTAGCTATATCCCTTTCACGCATGATTCATGCACACTGTTCATTTACATTGTATGGAAAAGAACAGCTTTGACATTCATTCATTTTCTACAGAGCAAAACAATAAACAAATATGACAGGATTTTTGATTTATCTTTTTCTTTAAGAATAGTGGAAACAAATAGAAAAATGCTCTTGTTTGACTTAATTAGCGCTTGCGAAAAAAGTTCTTTATGCCCTAACAGTTCCTATAGACTCAATTACTGTGTGATTGATTCCAGCATTAGAGTGATGTGACAGCATTACCTGAAGAGGTCTTACACATCTGCAGTCTTATACAGCAGCCCACATACTGTAATAGCACTCAGATACTCTCAAATAATCTTGATTAGACAGTGATGGGGGGTGTAAGGGCCCCCCTATCGAATTCATTATGCTTGGATCGACAGGTAAGACGAAAACCCTATTTAAGACTAAAGCTAATCAAGCAAATGCACAACATTAAAACATGGTGATTACATTTTAGATAAGAGTGTAAGAAAAAAAAACCCTTTGCTCTATGTGCTTCACTAGGAAGAATTATGTCTAATGACAGATGAAAGGAAAGCTTGAGAAGTTAAAATAGCATGCTGGGAAAGGACCCAAAGGATGTGGTAGTGAGTTTGTGGAGGCGTTTCCCAGTGTCAGCCCGGTCACTTCACAAGTATAAGTTATAGATATGACCAGAAATTCAACTAAGTAGTTTATAGACAAGGCAATAATAAAATAAAATAAAATAAAATAACTTTTATTGTGTTAGTTAGCTTTACTTTTCATCTAAATACCCCAACTGCAGTTTGATTAAGTTTGATTAATTGAAATGCACAATAAAGAAGTGGTTATATTAAAAAAAAAAAATAAATAAATAAAAACTGAGTAAACTCACATTTTCACATATACAGTACATGAACTTGTCAGTTTAAACACAATTGACAGAATTTACCTTGCTCGAATTTTCAAGTCTTTTGCTTATTATTTGAAATGATCAACTGTGCCCACTTATGAATTCAATTATTGTTTAATGACTTTGACAACCTGTTCTCACAGAATTGCGTGAAATAACCACGAACACTTAATGCATAATTGACTTTGGGTTGACTTTGAACTTACTGGTAATAAATAGAGTTTGGGGTGCTGTCTGTGAAGAGGACTTTGGGTTCGGCAGTGTGTGGCTTATTGCCTGGCCTGAACCCTGCTTGCCCCGATCGAGATACTGAGGAAAAGGGGCTTGTGCTATTTATAGGGAGTATCTCTTGCTCTGATAGGATGAGATGATAAGATGATTAGTGGGGAGAGGTGCGGGCTGATAATTACCTGCAAACATCATATAATGAAAAAAAAATTGATTAAATGTAAAAATAAAAAAAATAATTAAAAATAAATAGAAAAAAAGCATAATGAAAAAGAAATATTAATGTAAAATAATAATACTAATAAATACATAAAATAAAAATGCTTGCAAAACTATAGTTTTACCAACAACTAAAAGTATAGTGCACAATGATGATGTGCAACTTTGTATGGTTTGTCTGTACAGTTTGTGCTTTGTGAATGTAGAGCACTCCAGGTCCACCTTTTTTTTTACTTTTGCTTATTTCTAGATATATATTTTGGATATGTATTTTTGTCTGTTACATCTAACATCCAATATTATTTAAGTAATTCACCTTCTTATAGAAGCAGCACAAGTCATGAGATCCATTGTCAATTGAGTCCCTTTTATGGTTTAAAATTCACTTATTCACAGTCAATTCACAGTTTTAATTAATATTATGCTCCATAGGCATATTGGTTTTTAACTCTGCACAAACTGTATGTTCTATCCTCCCAGCCTACACTAACCTTAGACCTGTGTCTCACTCAAACCTTTCTACATTTTTAGATTTTAATAAAATATTGTTTGGTTTGTTTTTAAAGCTGTCTTTTTTGACAAAGGAAATGTCCTTATAAAACATGGTTATGTGGTTACAAAAGTATACAGTAGTCAACATTTGAAGTTGATCAAAAAGTTGTCCATTTTGATGCCATATTAGTATTTAAAGCGGACGTATTTGAACCTAATAGGTACAAAAGTATGCTCCAGTGGTACTAAAAGGTACTGCTCCAGTGACAGCTTTTGTACCTTTTATTTATATTGTGTAAACTTTCATTTTGGATGCAATTTGACATCACTTATAATATCTAATATATTTTACACACACACACATACACACACACACACACACACACATATATATATATATTAATATACTGTGTTTTGTGCTTTCTGCTTAATGCGGTGTGAAGTAAATTTTTTGAAAGGCAAATGCAAACATTACCAAGCCAACCTTTGTTACTGATCTCTGCAGCGCCTTGGGATAAAACCCAGAACGGAGAGCATTTGTCTTCTGTTAAAGGGCTGTTACTGAGTAACTGTGAGGTTTCCAACTGTTGTCTTGGCAGGGTGGTACTGCAGCCCCTCTTAAAGATGCATCATATTGATGGATGGCAGGTTATTTGCAACAACAAAGGACACACAGAGAGGAGAGAGAAACTAGTTTATTCTACGATGCCCGCAGATCATTCTAGAAGATCTGCCAAGAATACATGCCCTCCATCATTAGCTCAGGACGGATGAGAAGCGCAGATGGTAAAGCCATGCTACCATATGTCCTTTCCAGGCTACCCACCTGTCTGGACATACAGTGACACCGGGCTTTAGATTACACTCAGATTAGCCATTAAGAACATTTTCAGTTTCATGCAGAGGTCTATTGTGCATCAGTAATTGCTCTTTATTCTTTTATAAAGTGAACTGAATTCATAATCCACCCTTTTGAATATGTAATTCAAGCTGTTATGTACCAAACTGTTTGTACAGCAATAAATGTGATTACATTTGAATTTTAAATGGCAAGGGTTTTGTTGCAAAGGCCGGAAGACTACAAAGAGCACAACAAAAGATGATCTCTGATGGAACTTTTCACATTATCACATAGATAGTATGTCATCTTTTCGCATTAATAATACATTTGATTTTTCAGCACATAACAGGAATGTAAAATGAAAGCTATTAGCTCAACAAAAGAGAAGGGGCTATTTTGCGATGCCTATCTAGCAGTTGCAAAAAATCGGTCTCATGCACAAGAAATTGATTGAGCCACACAGAGGATGTGAAGCAATAGATGTCTATAATGATACTGTCAAATATATGTTCAATACACAGTAATCCTGCAGCGATTGATCGCACTGTTGCTTCAGTAATGGTAGTCTCGAAATGACTGCGCATTATCAGGTTTTCAGTCTTTTCAACCTCAAACTGGGGCTGAAAGTATTCAGTATTTCGCTCATGAAATTGCCATTATTATGCTGAATACTGCAATTATTTTCAATGCAACTATTATGTAAGATATTACAGTGATTTCCTCTGTGCAGACAACGTAAAATTGTCCTTCCTCAGATTGTACATTACATGATACAACCTTCACAACTTATTACCATTTCTCAGATATCCTTACCATCAAAGGTATAGGTTTTTTTTTTTGGTTATGCTGATAGAAGTTCCAATTTTTTCTATCAACAATAATGTAAAAGCAATAATAGGGTACTACAACTGTTAGTATGACTGAACAGATACAATATTTTATCAATATTGCTTAAATGCAGTATAATTACAATAACTGATCTATGTTGAAATATATTTTTAAAATGCCTCTAATTTTAATTTTTGAAAGTTACCTTTCATGCAGTGTGTAATACAGCTGAAATCACCATGAAACTTATTAGCTTTAAAAACTCACAAACACTGATTTAAATAAAATCGCAAAATCAGTGCCATGCTAAAAGCTTGAAAAAATGAATAACTGAACAAATCATTTGGGAGTAGTTTAGCAAATAAGTCAATCTTGGTCTCATATAAATATGTACCTCTGTTCACGTTTTGTGCAACAACATTTTTACGTACCTTACTAAACGTTTCGCCACAGTTTCAAAGAGAAATGGCCACTGAATGATGCTAAAACACAGGTAAACCCTGTCACATTTTTTATTACGCTAATATTTATTGCGGCGGTTCAGAATTTAAATATCTGTGGTCTGTTGCTAAAAGTTAATGCACTATCATGTTGTAAATATGCTCTACACCAAATCCAATCCTAAACCTACCTTAGCAAATGCAAAACGTATAGAGGAAACTAATTTTTTGATACAACCGTTCTAGTTCAACTTCCTTTTACAGTCTTTTGAGACCAAACTGGAGCTTTTTGCCTCTCAAGTACATCTCTGTGCTCTGTACTTAATGAGCTACTGAACAAACCAAGAAACAATCAGCTGTGATATGAAGCTGGATATGTGTGATGCAAATGTTCAAAAGCATCAGATTTTCAAAAATCCGAGCATATTAATATTGTTTTGAAGTCATAACATGATATTCTTCAAGTAATTGTGTGGAAATTATGCTTTATTAATCAAAACTCTGTAAATTTGTGTGAAAAGACAGGTGTCAGAGATTTACTGCCTTTATTTTGTATCTCACTATAAAGTGCACCCAGGTACATTTATGCCATGAGACCAAGTAGAAATAAATGCATATTTTAAGAAAATTAAACCTATTATTAACCTTTAATAAGGACCCTTCAAAATGTACTTTGTTTTTCAGCATTGTTAGTGTTAGTGTTAGTTTCAGTGTCGCATTGACAAAACAACACACAATCAAAGTGACCAATCTTAAATCTCTTTTTAAACAAACAAAATAACATTCTCACAAAATGTTCTGCTTGTTTTGTAGATGTGCACTCAAACTTTAAACTCCATCCGTTTCAAAAGTAAACTTTTGGGCATCCATCCAAACACTGTTTGTTTCTCTGAAATGTTTAGCATCGCAGCAGCTTCCCGTATTCCTCCAAACATCATTTCCAAAGTGATCGGGAGCCGTTTAGAGATTTGTTTGTCATGTTTATTTCTTTCTGCTGTCAAATGCACTAGAATTACTCCTTTAAGCTTGTGTACTACCTTTGGGTCCTTCTCTCACCGATGCAAGCTTAGCACCAAAGCCTCCGCCACTCACTCTGGATCTCCAAAGATGACTAAATTGTCCCCTTAAAAAAGGACATTGGCCCACTCCACAATCTACTCGTCCCCTCCGCTGGAATAGAGTGACTTGTTTTCAATTTGACTGTCACTCTGAGGTTCAGTCAACGGAGGTAATTGTTTCATTTGCTGTAGTTTCTAAGCTACTAAATCTGCGAAACCTGTCTTTGCCTTTTCATGACTGCTCTTCTTCTGAGTTTGACAGGTGGAGCTTTGCAGTGCCTCCTGTCTCACTTAAATCTTTGAAACACATTTGAAACTATGAATTGTCATGCAATTTTCTCAAACCTGCTGGGGTGCCTTTCATACCTGTATGTACTGTATCATCCTGACTGAAATGGAACCTCATATGCAACTGATTTAAATATGCACTTTAAATATGAACTGTCATTTAGAACAACGTAATTGCTGTAAATGTAAATAAATAACAGTGGCATATTATTCATAACATTTAGCATTAAATGATTCAATTGATCCTCTGCGTCAGAATAAGAGGCCAAACAGCCTAAAAACATTACATCACAATTGGTACTTAAATCGATTGGCCATTCAACATTACAAAGCAAACAATTTTACATTTTAAAATAGCTAATTTATTAACTAGTTTAAGTGAACTTAAAACAATCTTCACATAAACCCATTATAATAAAAATCATATTTACTTTAAAGTTAGTTTTCTCTTTTATGCTATTGGCAGACTTCTTGTCTTACATCATGTTGCTTTTCAAGTAAATGTTTTGATTTGGAAATGTTAAAAAAAATACATACCAGTGTAATACACTTATTGTCGGATGGTTGGCAGATTATTATTTTAAAGTTGTAAAGTTTTTGGGTTGTAGATTGAAAATGTGCAAGCAGCACTGTACTATACCAAGCAAATACATGTCTGCGTATCGGTAATACCAGACCAGCACTATTCACAAGCATATGTTAAGCTATATTAATGGTCACAGTGGAGGGGATTGGATTTCTTAAAAACCCTGTAACATCAATATCTCACCACCAGGGATATTTCTTTGCTCTATCCACTTATCTTTCCTTCCATCCACACATCCATGAAATTTTAATACTATTCCCATGACACGCATAAATCTAAATGATCCAGCGGACATAAGGGCCGTGTATTAGCAGCCCATCTCATGGTAGCGGATGAGTAGGCGCCATTTGCCTCTGCGGCTGTCTCTCTCTTGAGCTTCCTCTATAAAGCGGTTTGCAAACATTTTTGATCACTCATCCATCTTGCAGGTGCAATGAGGACTAGTGATTTCACCGTTGATTACCTCTGGGGTTAGGTTTGATTGCTTAATGTTGAGTAAATAGCATGTGCCGTCTGACAAGATTATAACTAACGGCTTTTCAGGACAATGCAAATAGAAGAATAATTACTACAGGGAGGCAATAGGAGCCACAGCTACTGAAGCCAAAATAAACCTCTTAACTGCAAAAAAAATTAAGAAATGGCCTGCTCTAAAGATGCTCAAGGTCACACTAACTCTATCGTAGCAAATAAGGTGATTGCATACATCAAGGCAGATTCTGACATTTACAAAGTCGGCGGAGAGCACAAAAGGAAATTTATCAATAAAGGTTATAATCGTTATCAACTCGGTGGGTCTTAACTGGTTTCCCTTCAGGATCTGTGCTATCCATCAAGTGGAAACCATCACAGCAGGGTGTCAAGTGACATAGTCATTATAACATATTTTACATTTCTGATCTACAGTTCACCTCATCCTAAATTGATCTAAATGGGCTGTTTAAAATTATGAAATAAAGGATAAAATAAAGAGTTTAACAAAGGAATAAAGTTGGAAAAAAAAGTAAGTAGACTTAACAAATCATCAATCATCATTTAGATTTTACATATACCTCCTTTTGACACCACATGACAACTTGACAATGTTTGATGTAATATTAAAGGATGAAAAGAAGGCCTAATAATGTGCTGAGTTATTATATACGGAATAGGAAAATGGACTACGTTGGTTTCAAAATGTCTTTTGAATTTTCTCGGCAGCCAAAAATTTGCTGCACAAAACGTCACGAACGTAACCCACATTCCCTAAATTAGGGAACAGAGACGTTACATATGGGGTCTCGCATGAGAGACCAATTGCCTTCGAGTCTTTTGGAAAAGGTGTGGTACGAACCTTGGGCACGTAGCCGGGCCGAGGTCTCAGTGTTACGTGAGAGTCAGCCGGGCCGAACTCTAGGCACTCTTCGTTGACAGAGTAAGCTTGGAGGTCTCCGACCCTCTTGATAGAGGCCAGGGCAATCAGGAGCGCTGTCTTTAATGACAGATATTTTAGCTCGACTAAAGCCAAGGGCTCAAAGGGAGCAAGCCGCAGGCCGGTTAAGGCGACGGCAAGTTCCCAAGAGGGTACCGGGGGCGGTCTCAGGGGATTAACCTGACGTGCCCCTCTAAGGAACCGTACGATGAGTTGGTGCTTACCTGGAGATTGACCATCCACCGCATCATGGTATGCTGCGATGGCCGCAGCATACACTTTGATAGTTGAAGGGGACAGCCTGCGCTCCAACTTTTTTCTGCAGAAAGGCAAGCACAAATGCGATCGCACATCTCTGTGGGTCCTCGTGGCGTGAGGAGCACCAGTCGACGAACAGACCCCATCTCAGAGCGTAGGCCTGCCTCTTAGAGGGGGCTCTAGACTGGGAGATGGTATAAATCACTGCCGCGTCCCATCCAAGAGCCAGACGTGCAGGTTCCAAAGGTCCAGGGAGGGGCTGCCGCGAGGAGCATCAAGTCCGAGAACCAGGTCCGGGAGGGCCAGTATGGCGCTACCAACAGAACGTGTTCCTCGTCCTCCCTGATCTTGCACAGGGTCTGTGCAAGGAGGCTCACTGGGGGAAAGGTGTACTTTGGCGGGTGAGTTGCGACATGCGGCGGGAGCGTAGACCACCCTGACGGTTGATGTACGCAACGGCTGCAGTGTTGTCCGTCCGGACGAGCACGTGCTTGTGGAGCAACATCGGTTTGAAGCGACGAAGGGCCAGAAGCATGGCTAGCAACTCGAGGCAATTGATGTGCCAAAGCAGGTAAGCACCTGTACCACGACATGCCTGGACACTTGACCCATGGGGACTCCAGCCCGCAGTAATGCAAGGTCTGTCCATGGGCTGAAAAGGCGGCGACAATCCAGGGAAACGCCAATCCGGAGAGTACCGCGGTGCCATGCCCATCTCGGGTACTCGGTCGTGTAACCAACGCTGAAGCGGTCTCATATGGAGGAGCCCCAGTGGCGTAACTGCGGCTGCCACATGCCCCAGGAGCCTCTAAAAAGATTTGAAAGGGGCCGCTGTTTTGTGTCTGAATGACCTCAGACATGTCAGCATGGCCTGCGCGCGCCTTTCCGTGAGGCAGGCAGTCATTTCGACCAAATCCAGCTCCATGGGGAGATAAGAGATCCTCTGCACTGGACAGAGTTTGCTCTTCTCTCGGTTGACCTGAAGGCCCAATTGGCTGAGGTGTCGTAGCACTATGTCCCTGTGCTGACACAACAACTCTCGCGAGTGGGCTATTATAAACCAGTCGTCGAGATAATTGAGGATACGGATGCCAATCTGCCATAAGGCAGACAGAGACCCCTCCGCGAGTTTGTTGAAAACTCGGGGAGACAGGGACAGGCCAAATGGGAGAACCTTGTTCTGATATGCTCCTCGACCCTCGAACGCAAACTGCAGAAGGGGTCTGTGGCGAGGTAAGATCGAGACATGAAAGTACGCATCCTTCAGGTCGATGGCTGCGAACCAATCCTGGTGCCGGATGCATGCTAGTATGTGCTTCGGCATGAGCATCTTAAACGGCAGCCTGAGAATGGACCGGTTCAGGGCTCTGAGATCCAGGATTGGCCTCAGCCCACCGCTCTTTTTGGGCACAATGAAGTAGGGACTATAAAACCCAGACCTCATCTCGGCTGGAGGGAGAGGCTCTACTGCATCCTTCGCCAGTAGGACTGCAACCTCCGCATGGAGGACAGCAGCATCCGTGTCCGAGTGAACACGGGTATAGAGAATTCCTCTGTACCTGTGCGGGCGCCTGGCGAATTGAATCGCATAGCCGAGGCATACCGTCCGTATCAACCACCGCGAAGGGTTGGGGAGCTGTAACCAGGCCTCCAACCGAGTCGCCAGGGGTATCAAGGGTACGGTGACAGCCGTGCCGGCAGTGGGGCAGCCTGGTGGGGAACCAGGGAGGGGACCGGCCCCAGAAGGTTGAACGTCCTGGGGGCGAGTCCGGCTGCTCTGAACAGCCCTTGCCTTTTTCGCTGGTTCCCTGGCGATCCAGGGCTCCGGGTCCGCATTTGAGGAGGAAAAAGAAAAAAGTGGTTAGATGGGGACCTCGGGGCACTGGGCCCGGAGGTGAGGAAAATTGCTCTTTTTGTGAAATTGTGGGTACCAGTGGCCCATGGGCCAGCAGCAGCTGAGTGCACAGAGGTTGTTGTTGCGGGCCCCGGCCCTCCACCGGTGATGGGGGCGCAGATGTCGTCGTCCCCCAAAGAGCACAATCTCTCTCCTCCGGGCTGCCCGTCTCAGGGGCGCTTGGTGTTCCTGCAGGTGTTCTTGGCCGGGCCCTGAGAGGCGGGCGGCGTCCCGCGGCCAGCTCGACGTCGTGCAGCCAGCCTGGCGTCGTGCGCCTCGGCCGGGGACAGAGCAGATGGGGCTGGTTTTGGTGCCGCGGGGGGACAGCCCTGCTTCTGGACTGCGGAGAACTTCTGGGCAAAGTCCTCGACAGTGTCGCCAAAGAGGCCAACCTGCGAGATGGGCGCGTCAAGAAAGCGAGCTTTGTCAACGTCGGCCATCTCGCCTAGGTTGAGCCAGAGGTGTCGTTCCTAGGCCACTGTGGTGGCCATCACTTGACCAAGGGAGTTCATTCATCACGCCCTGGTCAAGTCCACCCTCGTGCAGCTGCTTGTGTGGCCATCGCGTGCAGAGCGGTGGCAGCCTGTCCAGTGGCGTGATAAGTCCTCGCCGCAAGAACGGACGAGAGCTTACACGGCTTGGACGGGAGACGAGGCAATTTAACAATTTTAGAAGACCACCAAACCTCCCCCCAGCCCGCTCATTCCACTACCCGTCATTGTCGGGTAGATTGTCTGGACTCAGGAGATGGAGGAGGCATTCCAGGCCATCAAGCCGGCCCTCACCATGGAGCCGGTGCTCCGGGCCCCGGACTTTACTGCCCCTTCCTTCTACAAACGAATGCTTCAGACATGGGACTCGGGCCGTGCTCTCCCAGGTCCAGGAGGGAGAGGAGCATCCGATCACCTACATCAGCCGGAAGCTGACCCAGTCCGAGAGAAACTACGCTGCAGTGGAGAAAGAAGCCCTGGCCATCAAGTGGGCGGTCCTGGAGCTCAGGTACTACCTCCTAGGCCGTAAGTTCACGCTTTTAACTGACCATGCTCCGTTGCAGTGGATGGCCCGGGCGAAAGACACCAACGCCCGGGTCACAAGGTGGTTCTTGACGCTCCAGGACTTCCGTTTTCGACGACAGCATCGGCCGGGGAAGTTGATTGTAATAAATCCACCCTTCGGGGATTTCACCAAGCTCCCTTGTTGTTTTGTCTTTGCCTGGCGGCGACAACAGTTACATTGTATACCTGCACTCCTCTCAAACTTATGTCGTAGGTGTTCCCCATAATGACTATGCCCTGAAATATTGTAACAGAAGGCAATCACATTTTAAAACATTTTATATAGCTCTTGCTTGACTAATGGTTTGTTTGTTTATTTGTTTATGTGTTGTATTTTTGTTGTGTTTTATAGCACTTTTGGAAAGCAAAAAAAGTGTATAAAAAAAAAAAAGTAAAATATGTGTATGTTTGCACCACAATTAAGCTGTCATACATACAGACTGCTGTACTGAACATAAAATGTAGAAGTTTATTTTAAAATTGAAGTATCAAATGTACAAAATAGACCAACAGAATAAATAGACTTTTTTACACCACTATGTTGTAAATGTGTCCTTTTGGAGAATCCCAAGCGAGATGGAGGAATTACTATGACACCTTACCGAGGTCAGTATCCGCCAGCAAGCCTGTGTAGAGTGTCTTGCTGAGGGACAAGAACGGTTTGAAGAACGTTTCCAGGAATTACGGCTGTCGACCGCCCAAGCCGCCCCGCAACCAGATCCCCGACCGGTCGCCACCCGTCTTATTCCAAAGTTGTCGGCCAATGATGATGTGGAGTGTTTTTTTTTCAAATGTTCGAGTCCGTGGCTTATACTGAAAACTGGCCACGGGATGCATGGGCAACGGCGCTGGCTCCGTTGCTTACTGGAGAGGCTCAACGAGAGTATTTTTCGTTACGCCCCGAAGACCTAACTGACTATGATGCATTAAAAGCTGAGGTGTTGGGTCGATTGGGGTTATCACCGATCGCTGCTGCCCAGCAGTTTCACGAGTGGGAGTTTAAGCCTCGGCAGCCAGGCCGTGCCCAAGCCGCCGAACTTCTGAGGCTGACAGAACATTGGTTGCTAGAGGGCGACCCTCCCATTTTGTCATAAAATATGGGCTGCTGTACTGTGTCGCAGAGCGAAGGGGGGAGGAAAAACAACTCCTAGTGGTCCCAAGATCCAAAATGGAAATCATGCTGACACTCGCTCACTTTCATCCGCTGGCAGGTCACCTGGGAGCTCAGAACACCCTGCAACGGATTCGCAACCGCTTCCACTGGCCTGGGATGAATGCAGAAGTAAAGCGGTTCTGCCAAGCCTGCCCGACCTGCCAGCGGACTTCGCCGTGGAAATCTCCCCCTAGCCCGCTCATTCCGCTACCCATCATCGGGGTGCCCTTCGAGCGGACCTCGTGGGGCCGCTGCTGAAGTCCGGCCGGGGGCATGAACACGTCCTGGTTATCGTGGACTACGCCACCCGGTATCCAGAAGCCGTGCCACTGAGAAAAGCAACCGCAAAGGCAGTAGCCCAAGAACTGTTCCTGCTGGCCAGCCGGGTCGGCCTCCCCTGTGAGATCCTAACCGACCAGGGGACCCCCTTTATGTCCCGGCTAATGGCAGACCTCTGCCGGCTGCTGAAAGTCAAACAACTCAAGACATCAGTATACCATCCCCAGACCGACGGCCTCGTCGAGAGATTCAATCAAACCCTCAAACAAATGCTGCGGCGGGTGGCGTCCGAAGACCGCAAGGATTGTGATCGTCTGCTCCCCTACGTGCTCTTTGGCATCCGTGAGGTACCCCAAGCCTCCACAGGGTTCACCCCGTTTGAGCTCCTCTTTGGACGCTAACCCAGGGGCCTCCTCGATGTTGCCTGAGAAGCCTGGGAACAGCAGCCGGCAGCCCATCGAACGGTCGTGGAACATGTCACAGAGATGAGGGAATGGATAGACCGGGTCATGCCATTAGTCCGGGAACACCTCGTCCACGCTCAGCAAGCACGACAACGAAGGTACAACTGTGCGGCCCAACCACGGGCTTTCCAGCCTGGAGATCGGGTAATAGTCCTGGTCCCCACCTCCGCCTGCAAGTTTATGGCCCAGTGGCAGGGGCCATACACCGTCGTAGAAAGAATTGGAGAAGTCAACTACCTTGTCCGGCAGCCAGGCCGCAGACAAGAGACCAAGATTTACCATGTAAACCATGGTAAAGAAATGGGTAGGGGACCGGGACCAAATGACTGCACTTACCCTTCACGAGCCCGTGGTTGTCGACACCAACCCCCATTTGTCGCCCCCCCAGAAGACGGAGCTGCAGCACCTGGTCGGTCAGTTCCAGGATGTGTTCTCCGAGTCCCCCGGCCACACCACTGTAATCCAGCACAACATCGTCACTCCTCCAGGTACCATCGTCAGGCAGCGGCCCTATCGAGTCCCCAAAGCCCGACGGCACTCTCCAGTTCTGTAACGACTACCGCAGGTTGAACGAAGTCCCAATTCAACAGCTACCCCATGCCCCGGGTGGACGAGCTTCTTGAACGGTTGGGTAGGGCCCGGTTTATCAGCACCCTAGACGAAAGGTGAAGGCAGTTCTGGAGGCCCCCCGGCCTTCCACCAAGACCCAGGTACGGGCCTTTTTGAGGTTGGTTGGATACTATAGATGCTTTATCCCCAGCTTCTCCTCCTTAGCTGCCCATCTGACAGACCTGACAAGGAAGGGGCATCCAGAGAAGATTGTCTGGACTCAGGAGACGGAGGAGGCGTTCCAGGCCATCAAGCGGGCCCTCACCACGGAGCCGGTACTCCGGGCCCCCGACTTCAACTACCCCTTCCTTCTACAAACGGATGCTTCAGACACGGGACTCGGGGCCGTGCTCTCCCAGGTCCAGGAGGGAGAGGAGCATCCGATCACCTACATCAGCCGGAAGCTGACCCAGTCCGAG
>JAUCMT010000105.1:713460-729899 GCA_032357475.1 Enteromius thamalakanensis
ATCATGTCCTCCTGGTTTGCAGAGTGATGAATTCCAAAAGATGTCCTGACTCTCGTGATAGGTAGATCAAAGCGGAGCTGGGAGATAGATCTGTTGCGATCCATGGATCTTGACATGCCTGAAATTCAAAGCTTAGGCCTAGTGTAAAACTTAGAGTTAAGTCCTAAACCACCAAAGATTGTTAACACTTGTTAAATCTAAAAAATAGTTTGTGCCCGATTGGACCAAACGCTACATATTCTTCAAAGTATCTTTTTGTTTTCAGCAGGAGATCATTAGTCATGGAACAACTAGATGGTGAGTAAATTATTAAAATTTTTGGGTGAACTATCACTTGAAGGCTAGAAACATCAGTACAGCTCTATTTTAGAGGCATGTTAAATTACTAGAATTTGTTATTGTGACATTTACAATACAACATTTTAATATACTGATTATTTAACACAGTTACAAGCAATCAATTACTTCAAGCCTGTATCTCTAGTTGTACCTGTTTAAAAGTGGCTAATATGCTCAATTTCTCTTTTCTTCTTTTGAACCCTTTGTGTTAGCAATTCCCCACTATCATTTACTCGTTGCCTGAGACGTTAGAGTTTCTCTCTGAGCATTGCCCCCCTGCTGAGCACTTTTACCCCATTTCTGTTTCTCCTCACTTATAAGATCAACTTTTCATCAGATTTTATGCTATTTAGAGCAAAAGCACCCTCCCCTATCCATCTCTGTCTTTTTCTCTTCTCTTTTTGTTCTCTTCCTCTACACACACAGCAGGACTTTCATCCCTTCTCCCCAGGTATCCATCAGAAAAATCAGTACAGCGCAAAAACTCACACTCTTCTCCCATCAATCTCTCATTCCCTCTTTTCTCTGTCCTAACTATCCATCTGCTCTCAGTGGAGGGATACTCCACCATCTAGCTCACCGATAGATGATCCATTGCTAAAATCCTCCTCCCTCAGATTTTTCCAAAGGGCTAACAGCTGGAGGCACGCCGTGTGCGCTTCTCTCGCCAACCAGGTGGCACGGGCAGATAAAAAGTGTCGTGAAGCTTTGATTCCCCTCATGCAAAGCTGGCATCTCTGGAAGGTGTCCGCCACTGCACCCCTTCTCTTTGTATGTCGGGCTCGTCGAGCATTGAACAAAACAGCTGAGAGGCCACGATAACACCCGGCCTTCCCCCCCAACACTACCACAACTGTACACAAACAGAGGGGGGAGACTTTCGGATTTACCCACAAAACACACACGGGAAGGTTGAAAGCGGAATCCTGCCATCAACCCGACTTGCTTCTTTATAACATCCGTCCTTCAAACACGGGATGTGACACTCGTTCACCTGAAAGCAATTACTTTGAGATTGCGTTGACAGTTCAACCACTTTGGGGTCTTAAAACACTGACTGCCACTGTAATTGGAACGAATAGCCCTGCCGTTTTGTTGATATCCAGGCCAAAGTCCACATAAAGATCTGTAAAACAACAGAGTTAATGAATGTAGCTTTCATTCATTAGGTCTGTAGTCAGGTCGTCTCTCACACAAACAGGTTTTGACAGCTGACTGCTGCATGCTAATTGACACAAGGATCTGTAATTTGTAACAAGCACACATAGTTTGCTTGCATTCACGACACTCGCTGTTTATCAGGCCTGGAGGAGATGAAGGTTTTAATTAATTCACTCTTTAGTTCTTTCGCCTGACTTGTATCCTTAAACTCTTTTTGGCCACTGAACTAAAATAACAAATTTATCCTAACGACTGATACGAATGAATCTTTCATTATGCTTAAAAAAGAACACCTTAAAATTACAACACTATGTGATACCCCTAATTAACCATTTTTTCGACATGTCGTTAAAACAAAAAAGGTTGAAAAGCCTTATCGGTTTTATTACCTTGAACTTTCGGCAAATGAACAGTCATAGGTTTAACTGACTCATCTGTTCTTTCTGCTGTTTTCTATATAAAACTCCATTGTGAATGCAATTTAATCTAATTTAGCCAATGGGTGAAGAGGAGAGAGAGCATCCATGAGGCAAGACTCATGATATAAGACGAGCGTGCACTCCTGATAGTGCCCTGTAATGAGCACAGCCCAAGGGGGACATGGGCCTTTAAGGATCTTTATATCCTTCTATCTTAAGGAGAGAGGGATATAGAGATCAATGATTAATCAAGGCTTAATCTGCCATCATTAGGCCTAAGTGGAAGGGCTCATCATCCCTACTCTGATGCTCACACTTAGACAGCTTAGAGCTCTTCTACTCTTAGATGAATGGCTTGAGACCTCATCACTCTGCTTCATACCAGAACGCGAGTGAGAAAGATGACCTTTCAGTGGGATCCCTTCATATGAATCAAATGCCCTTGTATGATATAAACATCTGCTGTTGTGTTTATATTTTACAGTTTTTCTCAGTCGCTTTGGTGCATTTCTCCTATTCTTCTATTTATAGACAAGGGCAATGATTACACGAGGCAGGGTTTTAGAATCAAATTGCATGTAATTTGTATTTGAAAGTTTAAATCAGGAAAATAAATGAAATCTTAAAACAAATATTTTCTGTAGTTCTGTAGAAATATTGAAACAAAATAAAGAAATTTTACGTCATATCAAGTGTTTTCTTTCTTTACAGAAACAGAAAGAAGAGGGGAAAATAAATAAACAAACAAATGCAGTACACCTCAGGTAAGTGATACAGTGACTTAAACACTTCCAATTAGGAAAATTACTCAAAAATATAACTTAAAAAGTTCCTTGAAGTTGCAAAGTGATTCTGCAGAATGATTCAGTAGTCCAAAAACAAGAAAATATGTTATCCGCCTGTTCAATTGGGAAATACTCAACAGTTCAATAGGGTCAGATGTTTATAATATACTTGTTGCAGTGTATAATTCTTAACACTGATTTGTAGCTCAGTTACACAGAACCAGTTATAGCTCTGACTACCAGTTGTTCCTGTGTCCAGTAGACAAGAGAAAATATAAACTCAAATTTTTCTACCAATCAGATGAATTGGGCAACACAAGATTGTGGTTCCATAAGGGATGTTTACATAGTTTCGGGAAGAGCTCAGAACTGAGAGAACTGTGTCAGCACAGCCGGTACTCATCGACGCTCATTAGTATTATCGTCCACTAGCCAATTTATTATTCCTAATTTCTTTCATCCGCCTCGGCTTAAGTACCATCGTCTCACTCTTCTCCGTATCTAGTTTCGCATGATCCGTTCTGCCAACAAGATGCCTTCCAGCAACTCTTCCGAGTCCGAGGACTCTACTACCCAACCCATTGCGGCCGGCCAAACCTCCGCCCCACCTGAGCTCCCCCGGGAGCCAGCAGCTCCAACTCGAGGCCGCAGGCAGACGAGGCCGGCTCCTCTAGCTACACCCAGACGCCAGCGATCTCGGTCCCCTCCACCGACCAGATCCCCGCAAGTCTTGCCGGCCTCATCCTACGCATCCGCTCGCTCCTTCGTCGGGAAACAGACGATTGGTTCGCTTCGCCACGCTTTGACGACAGCCGGAGTCGGCTACCCCCGCAAGGCCAACAAAGCGGAGCTGTGCAGACTCTTGCACGCAAGTCAAGCTAACGCCGCCCCTCCAAACACCCCACCAGCCAAGCAAAATTCCAAAAAACCAAGCCAGTCGACTCACCCAATGCCAGCGCCCTCCGGCCAGCCCGGCCACAGCAAAGCTCCAACGCCCGTTTGCCAGGTTCCAGTGGCTTCCGCAAGCTCCGCCGCTCCACATGTCAGCTCCCAACCAGCCCAAAGCGAGGCCTTCAGTCTCTCCTCCAGCCACGCCGGCACCTCCGCACCGCAGCCACCCGGGATCCCCGCCCAGAGTCTGCAAGGCCTCCTCTCTTCCCCCTGGCCCGCTGCTCCGTTGGGTTTTCCCGTCTCCACCAGTCAACCTCATCCTGCCAACACTAACTTTATTTCTCCTCTCCCCTCAGGCTCCGCGCACCCCGGACATGGACAATTTCTCTCCCTTGCTCCTCTTGTGGCCCCCTCTGTTTTTCTTCCTCCTCAGTCTTCCTTCCCCTTTGCTTCCTCCGCTACAACCTCCGCTAACCTCACCGCTACAGCCACTTCTAACCCCGCCCCTTCCCTCCTGCCTTCTTCGTTCTCTTCCCAGTCCCCCTACTCTCTCTCTACCGCCCCCCTTCTGCCAATTCCAGCCAATGCCCCGGTGTCTGAACCCGCTCCAGTGCCCCCAGCCATGCAAATCTTGGCAGGTTTGGACATCGATTTATTTTCTCTCTTTCCCCCTTTTCCCCCAGTCCTGCAGACCGCCGGGTTGCAGCGAATTCACCCTTACGTTAAAACAGTAAGGGTGTCCAAGTGGAATCAGTGTCCTTACTGGGGCCCCCTCGACCTCGACCTGCACAATCGTGTGTTTACCGGTTGCCGCAACTTCACCTGCGCGGTCTGCAGGTCTGTCACCCACGCTTCTGATTCCTGCCCTTACGTTAATCCCCTCCCACCAGGAAAACCCCAAATCCACCAGTTACGTCCCCAGAATCCCCTCCCTCTTTCACCAGCCTCCTTCTCGCCCCCTCTTCCTTCCTGCACCATCTGTCAAAAGTTTAATTCCAATGCCTGTTTTCCTTCATCGTGCAAATTTTTGCACATTTGCAGTTTCTGCGGGGGGGGCCACTCCAAATCTATTTGTATTCCATTCAATAAACATGCAAAAAAGTATTTATCGACTTCTGTCAACATTACTTAATTGTCAGCCGAACTGTCTTTTCTGACCCTAATTTTCCCTAATTTGCAGTAATCTGCAGTCTGCCAATTCCGAGCCTGACGCAGTTGAGCTCCTAATCAAAAAAGAATTAGAAGCTAATTTCATGATCGGCCCCCTCCCCTCCCCTCCCTTCAGTATATACCGGGTCAGCCCAATCGGGATTTCTACCCGAAGGTTTTCTGGAAAGAAACGGTTAATCTTCGATCTTTCTGCTCCCCATAACTCACCCATCCCCAGCATCAACAGCCTCATTCCCCTAGAAGAATTCTCCCTCAATCACCACACAGTCGACCAAGCCATGTCCATTATCAAAAAAGTCATTATCAGCAAAGGAGCCTGGTTGGTGAAAGTTGATATCACATCCGCCTTTAAAGTCATGCCTATCCATCCTGACTTTTGGCACCTTTTCGGCATCCAGTGGCAGAAACTATTTTACGTTGCCGTGTGCCTCACGTTCGTATGCAAAAGCATTCCATAAAATTTTCGACATGCTCTCCGAAGTCATCTGCTGGATCCTTTCAAATAATCACCAAATTAACAATCTTATCCATCTCCTAGACAATTTCCTGTTCATCTCCCCCCGATGCCGATCCCCAGCCAACCCCAGTTCCTCATTATTCGCATCTGATATTTCTTTGAGTCACCCCTTAAGGTCTCTCTTTGAAGCCTTACTAAACTCCATTCTTAACGCAGTCGCCCCCTGGACCCTCCAGTCTTACCTCACTGCATGGAAATCTTTTAGAGCATTCCATACCAGCTTTAATTTGCCATTCCCCAATTTCTCCCTCCTCACCATCACCTCATTTATCTCTTATCTTAATACTGTCAAAAACCTTCAGACAGGCTCCATCAGAAGCTACATGAGTGGCTTGCAATTTTTTCATAAATTGCTCCTCGGGGCGCAATCCCCAGCCATAGCTAATGCCCAAACCTCCCTGCTGCTCAGAGGTATTCAAAAAGAAAAGCCGCCCCGCCCCGACCAAAGATTACCCATCACCCTCGAAATTCTTGCCCACTGCCTCACCATCCTACGCAGAGGATACGTATTAATCCCAACAGCCAGAACCCTCGATGCCATGTTCACACTGGCTTTTTTTGAGTTTCTCAGAGTCTCAGAATTAACAGTCAACACCACTTTTAACCCTGCCATTCACCAAACCAACTCAAACCTCTCAATAATAAATCACGAAACCATGGGCTTCTTTCTCATACAAAGCAAAACGGACCAAATGAAAAGAGGCCATCTAATATATATTTTCAAGCTGCAGTCGCCTATCCAACCTTTCCAGATGCTCCGAGCCTTCCTCGCCTTCAGAAGTCGGCGCGCCACCTCCTCAGCCGAACCCCTCTTCACTGACAAACTAAACCGCCCAGCCTCGAGATTCTGGTTCCAAAAGCCCCTCAAAGCTGTGCTTCATCTCTCAAGCTTGCAAGCAGATAATTACTACTCTCATTCATTCAGGATCAGGAGCATTCAGGAGCTATATCAGATCTGACCGATCTTCCATCCAGAGAACCCTTCAAATCCTAGTATCCTCTCAACCGGGCCCACAAGGATGGCATTTCTAATCCTCCACAAGCCCTTTTTATTCCTGATCCTCTGTCTATTCTCCCCTCTCCCTCCCTTTTCCTCCCCGCTTCCACTTGAAGCTCTCCCTGCCTCCTCTAGAGGCCGCCCCCAGATTCCACCTTGTAGCATCCCCTGCCTCCACTTGAGGCGCCCAAATATTTATGTGGACTCTTGCTGCACACGTTGTCTCTGTTTCCTTTTTTCATGAGGCAGAAGTGCGCACTTCCTTGGGTTGCGTGCAAGAGTGTGCTTTCGAACTGCGGTGACCTAGGTCACACACACATGTGAACAGCATTTTCGGGTAGTTCCCGGAAGTTAAATCCAGCCATTGTTTATGTAAATGGGTCCTTGTCAGAAGTTCGCACTGCAGATGGTCAAAGTTCACACTCGAACCCGATGGTTTCAATCCGGTGACTTTAGCGTTTGTGTGTTAATTGCGTTACTGTTACGAAAAAGCTATTTGGAGTCCATCATTCACGAGTTCGGTGCTTGGTCAGTTGTGTCTTGACAACAACCAGGACTCCCTGCAGGTTATAAAACATACCAGAGTTTTCCCCCTTTTTCCAAAGGAGGGTGCTGGTTTAGAAAAAGTGTCGCCAGTCCCCAGTGTTTATTCTTGTCTCTACGTTGGGCAGGGCGTAAAATTAATTAATGATTCTGCGTATTCTATGTGGTTGGTTCCCCACAAATAAGTACATTTACATTAATGCATGACATTTGGTTTATTCTAGTTTTATCAGTATAGATATAATTGGTGTTGTTGTTGTTATTATATTGCTTTTGTATGAATAGGTCAAGGAAAGTCCAGTAGGCTAGCAGGGGTCGATTGAGTCCAGAGGGGAAAAACCAGAACAACAATCCAAGGCAAGGTCATACACAGGAGAAACACACAGAGTGCACTGTACATGCAGGTTTTCGCTGAAGAGTGGAACCGGCATCAGCGGCTCAACCTCAGAGTCGTTGCACGAAAGTGTAACGTCTTCGTTCCCTCCTTCTGGGAGTGTGGGTTACGTTCGTAACCTAGACGTTACTTTTTCAGTCGAATAACTTTGCCGTCAACTATGGGATCACCCATGGAACAGGTCACGACCCCTGGGGTCGCGTTACGCAGGGACCCCCCACCGACAGGCGAGATACTTTATCAAGTTTGTCAGCAAAGAGTCTGCACGTAACCTTCCCAAGACCCTGGGGGCCAGATTGGGGCCGCCAGACTAAGGTTCACCTGGTTAAGGGAACACTTAGATAAGGCGCACGGATCCTGTGGTGAACGGCTCAGCAAGCCGGCACCAGCCAGTATCCCACTCACCTGCTGTCTTCAGTGAAGACACAGAGGACATGGCCTCTACGCGGAGGTCATAAAACCTGCCAAAGATGTTAGGTGTCGCCCAGCCTGCAGTCCTACAAATATCTTCTAGAGACCCGCCATGAGCCAACGCATAGGATGAGGCGACACTCCTTGTTGAGTGAGCTCTCAGTCCTTGGTGCCCATCCCCTGAGAAAGAAGGCCCTTCCTCAATGGGATGTTCCAGGGAGGGGCTGCCGCACGGAACATGAGGTCGGCAAACCAGGTCAGAGAGGGTCAGTAAGGCTCTACCAGCAGGACTTGCTCATCTTCCTCCCTGATCTTGCACAGGGTTATGACATGCGGCGGGAGCCTAGACCATCTTGTTTGATGATGTACGCAATGACCACAGTGTTGTCCGTCCGGACCAGCACGTGCTTGTGGCATAGCATCGGAAGAAAGCGATGCAGGGCCAGAAGGACTGCTTACAACTCGAGGCAATTGATATGCCAAGGCAGTCAGACGCCTGTTGCATACAGCACCCCAGCCCGTGGAGGAGGCATCCGTGTTGACTACGACAAGCCTGGACACCTGACCCAGGGCTGAATAGTAGGTGACACTGCAGGGAAACGCCAATCCGGAATGTATCACGGTGCCAAGCCCACCTGGGACTTGATCGTGTAACCAACTCTGAAGCAGTTTCATATGAAGCAGTGCTGTGACCATGGCTGCAGCTGCCATATGCCCTGAATGTATCTAGGCAATTCAGTATGGGCTGCATGCGCTCCCCTGTGAGGCGGGCAGTCATTTCAACCGAGTCCTGCTCCATACCGAGATAAGAGATCCTCTGCACCAAGAGAGTTTGGCTCGCCTGTGGCCCAAGTCCTCGACAGTGTCGCCGAATAGGCGTGGGAGATGGGGGTTTCAAGAAAGCGAGCCTTCTTTGCGTCCAGCACCTGCACCAGCACAAGTGCACCGCAACAGCATGCTCTACCTGAGGGATAGCCACGTACCCCCTGGCTGCACCGCCATCGAGACTGGCGAGGGGCGAGAAGTCTGGGCACAGGCGTGACACGCCATGACCTGGTCAGCTCTTCGTGCACCTCCGGGAAGAAAGGCACTATTATTACTATTATTATTATTTTATGTTTTTTTTTTGCCTGTTTCAATGCTGGACATGCTGCATGTGCAAAATGAAATCATTTGTACCATGCAGTTGAACCACTGCGAAAAGTGTAGTGCTCCTGTCACTGTATGCCTGACACATGTCTGCAATACACTGCTGTGATGTGACAGATTCCCCCTCCCAAACACACCATATAACCATATAAGATATTGAACCATATAACACACTGTGTAGTATAATACTTTATAGGATTACTCTTCAGTTGTTCCAAACTTGTATGACTTTCTTTTTTCTGCTGAATGCAAAATGACTTTTATAATTTGGGGAAAAAAAATAATTTTATTAAATGACTGTGAAACAGTCTATTATACTATTTTAATGTATTTTACAATTTAATACATTCCTGTAATGCAATGTTGAATTTTCTTCAGTGTCACATGATCCTTGTGAAATCATTATTATATACTGATTTAATGCTCAAGGACCATTATCGGAGTTGAAAACAGTTGCTTATTTGAGTGGGAAATGTGATGGAATCAGGAACGCATATGAAGTTCAAATTAACAACATTTACCTATATATCTCTTAATTGTAGCACACAAGCAACCCAAGTTGGTTTCAAAAAAAAACTTTTCATTTTCATGTGATCTACTCCTCTGATTGATGTCTGAAAGCAAGAACATTTTTGCAAGATTTGTGTGTCTTTCTCACTAGCCTCAAACTACATTAACGGTGAGCTCTGGTACCAATTATCTCACACATAACTTGTAACATAATGATGTGCGAGACATGTAATAATACATTGAGCATCATGATGTAACCCACCAAAAAGAAGCACATAGAGCTCATTTAATTGGATGGCCGGCAAAGTAGAGTGATGAGGGTTCATGAAAAAGAATTCAGTTTTTATTTGATTTTACAACCTGGTTTTAATTTGAATTATGCCTTGGCAGGTGCTTGAAAATCTTTCAGCATTTTCACTGTTACAAAATATAAAAAGTTGCTCATTTATCAGGGCTCAGGCAGATGTACTGTTGAAAATTTGGATTACTAGTTTGTTGACATAGTCAATGTAGAGGTATAATCACCAGTTTTCTCATTATTTATCTTAAAACTACACTGTGTTTTAGAATCTATCTATGTACTTATGTAGGGGGAGACATGACGCAGATGCACTTTTCTTACATGTGAGATTCAAAGATTATATCGATAAGATCGATGGATATAAGTGAAGGGAAACACAGCCTTCTGGTTGACTGTGGATATAAGGTTTTGGTAGCCACAACCTACTGGGCGAAGAAGACCCACAGGAGCACAGTCGAAGCTACTCCGCTCTAGGTCAGACTGCAGGGCAGGAGGAGAGGGGTTCGCCTTGACACAGGGGAACCTTTGAGGAAAGCGCACGGATCCTGTGGGAATGGCGCAGCAAGCCGACACCAGCCAGCCTCCCGCTACCTGCTCATCTGATTTAAGACACGGGAGGACACAGCCTCTTCGCTGAGGTCGTAAACCCTGCCGAAGGTGTTGGGTTTCACCCAGCCTGCAGCCCTACAAATATCTGCTAGAGAGGTGCTGTGGGAAGGCATAGGTGGAGGCAACACTCTTTGTGGAGTGGGCTCTCAGACCTAATGGACACAGCTCTCCCTGGCGTACTTGGGCCCCGGAGGCCAGCTGTGAGCCAGTGCATTCCTGCAAAAGGGGCGCCTCGTTGAGGGAGTAAAAGAAATGGTAATAAGAAGACTCGGGGGAGGCAAAGAGGTCTATCTCTGCCTCGCCGAAGTTGCTCCAAATCAGCTGGACTGGGGGTGGCATCGTCTTTCTCCAGGGTGGGTGGACTGCTTTGTCAGCTGGTCGGCTGCACGGTTGAGTGTCCCTGGAATGTGAACAGCGTGCACCAATTTCAGCCGCGTTGCACTCCACAGGAACGGAAAAGCGATGCAGGGCCAGAAACACGGCTAACAACTCGAAGCAATTGATATGCCACAGCAGGCTAGCGCCTGTCCATTGCCCATTGCATATGGGACCCCAACCCGTGGACGAGGCATCCGTGTAGACCACAACATGCCTGGGCACTTGACCCAGTGGCACTCCGGCCCATAGGAAGGCAAGGTCTAGCCATGGGCTGAACAGGCAGCAACACTCCAGGAAATTGCCAATCCGAAGTGTGCCACGTTGCCATGCCCATCTCGGGATTCGATCATGTAACCAACGCTGAAGCGGTCTGATATGATGCAAGCCCAGCGTCATTACTGCGGCTGCAATATGCCACAGGAGCCTCTGAAAAGTTTTGAGAGGGACTGCTGTTTTGTGCCTGAATGACTGCAAACATGTCAGCATGGCCTGCACATGCTTCCCCGTGAAACGGGCAGTCATTTCTTCTGAGTCCAGCTAGATACCGTGATAGGAGATCCTCTGCACTGGGGAGAGTTTGCTCTTCTCTCAGCTGACCTGAAGGCCCAGATGGCTGAGGTGCCATGGTCCCAACTCTCGCGAGTGAGCTATTATCAGCCAGTCATTAAAGTAGTTGAGGATGCGGATGACCATCTGCCATAAGGGAGACAGGGATCCCTCCGCAAGCTTCATAAAGAATCAGGGAGACAGGGTGAGGCCGAACGGGAGAACCTTGTACTGATACGCTCGACCCTCAAACGCAAACCGCAGTAGGGGTCTTTGGCAAGGCAGAATCGAGGCGTAAAAGTATGCGTCCTTCAGGTAGATGGCTGCGAACCAATCCTGTCGCCGAATGCATATTAGTAGTGCATATTAGTGCATAGTAGTGAGCATCTAGAATGGCAGCATGAGAAGGGACTGGTTCAGAGATTGAAGGTCCAGGATGGGTCTCAGCCCACCGCTCTTTTTGGGCACAATGAAGTAGGGACTGTAAAACCCTGACCTCATCTCGGCTGGAGGGACAGCCTCGATTGTGTCCTTCACCAGTAGGAACGCAACCTACGCATGGAGGACAATGGCCGAATGGACAGTGGTGTCCGAAAGGAAATAATGCCTCTGTACCTGGGCGGGAGCCTGGCAACTGAATCGCATAGCCTAAGCGTACCGTACGTATCATCCACCGTGAGGGATTGGGAAGCTGTAACCAAGCTTCCAATCGGGTCGCCAGGGGTATCAAAGGAACGATAACTGCCATGGTGGCATGGGGCAGCCTGATGAGGAACAAGGGAGGGGACCGGCCCCAGAAGGATGAACGTCCTGGGGGTGAGCCCGGCTGCAGACATTTGGTTAGATGGGAACCATGGGGCACTGGGCCCAGAGGTGTGGAAAATTGCTCTTTTTGTAGAAGATAATGAGGTGAGGAAACTCCCACACCCAGAAGCGCACGGTCGTATCGACATCCCGAAGAACGCCTCTCCAACCGTTAGAATTTGCTCTTTTTTTTTCCCCGGTTTGCCCAGGGAGGATCTCTCTTGGCACACCGTGAACTCCGTTTAGAGATTGTTTGCTGGAATGCAAAGGCAAAGGCTGGCTTGTCTTACAGCCTTTAAAAAGGCTACCAGCCCACAGGGTTCACCAATCAGCCACCCAGTCTTGCTGATGGTGACGAGAGAGCATGAACTCGCAGAAACTCTTTTTCTCCGGATTTCTTTAATCTATTTTCTCGGACACTCGAACAATGGCAGCGAGGTTCTGAAGTGAAAAGCTGCAATTACATCCATGCCCTCTTATACTCTTATACTTATGCTGTGATAAGGTGCACCTGGCTGTAATTAAATGCACGCCAATATTCATTGGCCTTTTTCTCATTACTCAAAGACAATTGATCTCTCATGTGAGTTTCCATATGTAACGTCAGAGTGACTCAACTGAAGGGGCACATTACTTATCAATTTTAAATATTTTTGAGGCTTATTACTTTTTGATGCTTATTACTTTTATTCTTAATAAGTAAGGTTCATAGAACAATATTGATTTGAAATAAAAACTTTTAATGACATTATAAATGTCTTTTCTTTATAAATTCTTTATATATTTGCTTTTGATGAATGTAATTCTTCCAGACTATGTACAGTATTACTCAATTAATCAATTCCCCTACCTTTACTTAAATATTAGGAATAAGTCAGTATATTAGAATTTCTGAAGGATAATGTGACATTGAATACTGAAGTTATGATGCTGAAAATTCATATTTGTATATTATAAATAATGCTATTTTAATACATGATTTAAAAACAATGTTTCACAATATTCATCTTTTTACTGTATTATCTAATAAATACAGCCTTCCTGAGCATGAGATACTTTATTCAGAAACATAAAAATATTCAGAAAAAAAGTGTTAAGAATTTTATTTACAAAAGCATAACAAATATAATTAATGTATATTTTTACTTGTATAGTGTATAGATTGGTTCGGTTATGTTAAATAATATTGTTAGCTTGAATAAAACCAGTTAATTTAAATGTTTCTATTTTATTTATTTATAATTATAATTATTGTTATTATTATTTTTTTTTACAGTATACACCCTTATCTGCTCTGACTCACTCACAGTATGCTATTGTGTAAACAATCAAACCCTTTATTTTTCTAGGGACACTGAATGCCAGACATGTCCATATGCTCCAGTCCATTCTTTACCGAATTCAACTCCTATTATTTACGTTTCGCAAAAACATCCTAGCCATACAATTATACCCCACTGACAAGCATGTGGTTACTTAACACCTCCCCTGAGCGACAGCCCTTATGGGAGATACGAGAGCATTCGTTTGTGTCATCTACATTCTCACTACAAGGAAGATCTCTTTCACAGAGGCAGCCATTACCGTGGTGGGCAGGCCAGTCGGGGAGAACTCCAGGTGCCCTCCATTAGCGCAGAGTGAAGGCCAGGCAGAGCAAACAGTTGGACTGTTTTCATCATGATGAAAGGAAAGGTAGGCCACAGGCTCAGGGATGAAATAATACCAGTGTTGTTCTAGAGATTTTTTGGTGTCAGAAGAAGACGAAGAGAAAACAGTTTTAAAAGACACTTTTTGAATGGATAAGATGGCTGCAGAGGAGGAAAACGTCCTTGATGTGTTCTGGATGTGTTAAAACTTTTTAAAACGCTGATGTAAAAACTATGCGGCTGAAGATAAACATTTATTTTTTTTTTAATATCAGCTTTAAATTAAAGATGGGAATTAGCTTAAGATAAGGAATCACTAAAAATAGTAGCACATGAATGTAAGAGCTGAATGGTAAAAACTCTTCAACAGTTAGACAGGGTGACATAAAAAGCAATCTGCAAATTTAAGACCAAATAAAAACTAGTTTTTGATATTAAATTTAATGTACAGCTGATATAGTACAATATAGATAGAATATGTGAAAAAGTGAGACTTTATAACATTGTAGCAGACTTAAAATGTATATAAATATCACCTGACACTATATGTCTGCCTACATCATGATATTGACATATTTAGTTTTATGATCAAGGTTTTAAAACATATTTGCAATGCAATTTAGTGATGACTGAAGGATAAAAAAAATGAATATAAAATTAGTATATTGCCTGTCCACTTGAAAATGCAAATTCATTCTGTGCCACTGGGTGTTGCTTTTAAAGAGTTTCCCGGTAACGCTGTCCACAAAGAAGCACTGCATTACAGGCAAGATGAAATGAAAATAAGACCAATCGGACCAATCACCACCGATTAGCATTTCCAAGGAGAGACTTGTTTTTGGACCTTGCATGCATGTGAACCTGTTGTTGGCATCTCCCAAAACCAAAATATGAGCCTTTCATTATCCATGATTGGGGCACTTTAAGCTAATAAGCCTGCTATGAATAGTGCTGAGCTGGTAGTGTAAAATGTAGTGGAGACTTGAACCTGGAAACATAATTCGTTATGTCACAACACAATTCCACCCCAAATTTATGTAGTTGGTTGAGCTAGTTTTGCGTTGGACTGGTACAAAAAAGACATTTAATCCAAATATAACGCAAATTTTGTTCTTCCAGTACTTTAAGTATTTACTCAGAAAGCAAACTCACTAGAATGAAAGCAAGCAAGGAGCAAGAACACCATATGCTCTATAAATGTATTTTATGCTCACAAGTTGGCAGAAAAAAAAAAAAAACCTTGATGTTGAATAATTTAAAAGGTGGAATATGAAATAGTGATTTGTTTTTAATTCTTTTTCATGCAGTGTTCACATCCGGTGGTAAGGAAAAATGTGTCCAAATCGCAAAATCATGGGAAATTAGCCCAGAAGGACATGTATGTAAAATAAGCAAAAGATGTGTATTGAGAAGTGGGGGTCAGTAGAGCTGGTGGTCTGTGTGGTTTTGGAGGTGAGATGGTTGTGGGATTGTGGATAGTTTAGTTCATACTGTATGTCCTTTACACAAACAGGGGAATGAAAAATTGTCATTGACTATTCTCTGCTGGATTATGTTTTCTGATTGAGATCCAGACATTCATTTTAAAATAGGCTAGTGATAACTGAGACACTTAAAGTCACAATAAATGCATTGTTTATTGTTTTTTTTTAATCCAAAGAAAAACGAATAGCTTACCTTTAGGTGTTGAGTAGACACATTCACCTGGGAAATATAAACTATTTTTAACAACCAACAACAGTAAATGTTTTATATTATACATTTTATTTTATGCACAATATTTAAACGTGTATTTATTAATGTTTAATTTGTTTGTTTTATATACATTTATATTTTATGTGTTATTTATATGTATTATAGTGTTTAAAATATGCAATATAATCCAATTGTAAGCAATTGTAATAAATGCACATAGAAGATTATTTAAAAAAAAAAACAATCCATATCAAATAATAATAATACTATGCCATTTTTTACTTATGTGCCTGACAAATATGCATTGTATTAAGATT
The DNA here is from genome assembly GCA_032357475.1 of Enteromius thamalakanensis. Taxonomy (NCBI): domain Eukaryota; kingdom Metazoa; phylum Chordata; class Actinopteri; order Cypriniformes; family Cyprinidae; genus Enteromius; species Enteromius thamalakanensis. The sequence goes on from JAUCMT010000105.1 coordinate 729,043, forward strand.
ATTAGTTTACGTAAATATTGTGCAATCCAAATTTTGGATTTTGAATTTTTTTTACATTTACATTTAGCCAATTAAAAGATGCTTGTATCCAAAGAAAGCAGATATATTTGCAACATAATTAGTGTCATCCAGGCATTCTGTGCATATTCAAAATTTGAATAATGTGCATTTTGCAGTAATATACATGGCATCCTATTCAAAATAATGCTATAGTGAACATTTCTTTAAATATATTGCACAAATAAGCAATATTTTAATAATCAGCAAGATCTCTCTTTTCATTTCAATAATAGTATAATTACCATTGTTAACAAAGCGAAGGTGTGTAAATTTAGAGCTCAGTGATGCAATAAACTACTGAGAAGCACTGGGGCGAACAATTCCACAATCCTGCTCTTAGAAAGCTCAGTGATTTCTGTGGATGTCGTCTCACTGACGATGGGGGGACGGGATGGGGTTGTGACACTATTTTAAAGCTACTTACAAAGCTGTTAACATCCATAGTCCACCGGTTTCACCCTAATTCACATTCGCACAGCGTTTTTGAGATTCTCAGCATCAGAGAGGCTCTGAGTGAATGCAATTCACGAGGAGACACAGGGCAAAGTAGCACTTAACCTCTATAAGGCTTTCTAATGCTCCCATCTCCTTATTTGAATACTATGGCATGAACATTAACAACTTTGGTCAAATGTCTGCCAATCCTCCATTGTTTCACATCCCCTTTGCTCCGTTATAGTTGAACAAGACACCATACAACATTACTTTATTCTGGATCATGTCCTCCATTTCATCTTGGCAATCTAAAAATTGTAATCTCTTTTCAAACACATGTTATTTTAGTATAATTTTTATAC
>JAUCMT010000105.1:807368-819615 GCA_032357475.1 Enteromius thamalakanensis
GCTAAACCGTGACAGCTACACGTTTTTCAAAGTGGACCAACGTGATAATGTCACGTCTTGGCGTGATACTGGGTTGCGTTGAAAACAGTTGTGATGCTTATTTATTTATTGATTGGAAAACATAATTTTGTTTGTACTCTTTGATCAATGCAACTTTAATTAATTTCATTTTAATCCATTCTTGCGGAATTAAATTTTTATTATTTTTTAAAGAGAAAGAAAAAGTTATAAGTCAGTCCTTTAAAGTCTTCAGAGAAAATGATGTCCATGTACAGCTCAATTTGGGCATAAAAGTGCAACCAATCATGTAAGAAAGTACATTTTTAGAACAAATAACAATGAAGAATATTGTAGTTATTAGTGAATGAAAGCTATTTTCTTTTCTCTTTCTCTCTCGCTCTGTATTATGATCAAACAGTTTTCATTCAATACCCACACGTTCCTGTTTTTGGCTCGGCTCCTGTAATCTTTGCAGCTTCGCTGTGCCATTTGGCACAAGTTGATAAACTTCAGTTCAAATGGCCCTCAACGGTCATGTGCTCTTATGGCTGCAGGCTAAAAGCATGTGAAATGTGTTTGGCGCCTTTAGCCAGATGGCCATATCCCTCCCATGCTGAATGGATTCAGCGCTGATCTGCAGCCTGCACATATAAAATTACTTAAAAAAGCATTATGTCCAAAAAAAAAGGTGAATTCAGTGAAGTTTGTTAAGAATTGTCTTGATTACATGAATAGAACAGTAGTTGAGAAAAGCAACAAAATCACCAAGGGTTCATAATTATGGACAGATTTCATGTTCATGTCTTCTGAGGTCATACAATATCTTTGTATCTGGAATAATCAAATTTACTTCTTGGTGTGTAAGTCTCATTCATGAACAAAAGTTATTTTTATATCATATCTTTTCAGTGAATCGACTGAGCTGGTCAGAATGGTTTGTTCAAGAGTCAAATTAACAAGCAGCGTCTAAGTAGCAATAATGTTCCTTACAAATCAATTTTATTTATTTATTTATTTATTTTTCACCCACATTTTACCAATAAGTGAAGCCTCCTGTGTAGTTGAAGCTTTCGTAAAAGAACAATGTTTACTCTAAAACCACACATTCCTAAAAGTATTAAACTGTGAGACAAAATGTGCTAAAAACTGATTTAAAGAGCATTTTAGAGCCAAATCATCCAGTTTGTGTAATTGACATGTCAACAACATTTATATAAATCCCTGGAGTCACATTCTTTGTCTATATTGAGATGTTGTGTCGCTGCCAAATTGCCAGTTTGTGGTGGAATGAGTCTGTGCTGCAGACGGGTGGGTGATATAATTAGGGCTAATTTTCTGTTTTCTGTTCTTTTGATAACAGGGTCTCACTCACAACCCAGTCCCAGTGTAACAGAATGACTTCAGAATGGTGCAGGACGCCTACAGATTTTGATAGATGCAGAGATTGTTGTTCCAGGCAAGTACAAAATGGCTGTAGAGAAATCGAATGGGTTGTTTTATACTGAAACTCTGAAATGTCTTCATCCCAGTCTCCACTTTCAGAGGAGGAGGGATGTTCTCTGGTGTTATCTGGAGGGAACTGTTCACTTATTTCCTGTCTCTTGACCTCGTCTGCAGATCAGTGTGTTTTAAGCTTTCCTTCAAGCTATTCTGTTGGTGAAGGTTAATCGAAAACAATGGCTAGCTGCTGGGATTTGCAAAGCTGCCGCGTTTAATCCCCTCGTTCGCTGTGAGATAAACTCCGGATTTTCCACAAGATCTTCTCTTAATTTGTGCAGATTATCTACAGTGGATGATTCCCGCCTGCAAATTTACAGACACAGTTTGTTGTCAGTGGATTAAGCAGGTAGACGTACATGTATAAGTAGAACTGGACAGCAGGATCCAGGGGCCTCATTTATAAAGCGTGCATACGTTCAGATTTGATCACAGAGATTGCATATACTTGAATCCATGACAGTGCTCATATTTGTAAAAACTGTCTTTGACGTTGAAAAGTTCTTAGCGTCACATCAGGGTCTGAGCAGACATATGCATTTTTTATTGTTTTATTTTTTATTTATAATCACTTGTATAAATCATGCTGGATCACGAATGATTCGTGCACGATTTAGGCAGATCAGGATTTGCTCGTTCCTTTCTAAATTGAAAATAACGTCAATCCTCTGCATAGATGTTGGGAGACTGCAATATTCTTTATTAATTCCAACAACAAAACACCTAATTGCTTAATCAGAGACATCTTGTCTTCCCATGCACCAATAGAGGACTGAGGAATTAGAGAACAGCCTGATTTGAGAAAAGGAATTTTAACATGTCCAACACACAATTATGTACAAACAACTACGATAAATTTTGCATCCAATGACGCCTTTAAATGTAACACATCATGTGAAAATGAGTCGTTCTTTATTGGAATATGAAAGATTTTATCAGATTCTACATATTCTACATATCTACTAATTCTACATACATATCTACAAATTTCAAATTTCTTGGGGGAATGAAAAACAAGAGAAGAAGTTTCTTTAAATTTTACTGTACATGCAAAATGGTTGCTTGGGGAAAGCATATTTTTCCTCATATTGCTTTTTTGCCCATCTTCATGTCTGCTTAGGAGCTCAATATAATGCAAATAAACTACTGTACCAATAAGATATTTTTTCTTGTATAAATTGAATGCATAACAAACTCTCATAATTCTTCTTCCAAATGAGACCACAATGACACCTGTAGTTCAAAGGCTTCACGCTCTACAGCCGTCTCCATTCCTGTCTTCAGAAACAAGCTGCAGGTTAACAGCACAAGTTGATTAAAAGACATCAAGCGACCATCATTTGCACTACAATCCAATCTAAACACATAAAGAACGTCTGATTGTTGGACTCTCAATGGCCTGCTGTGTGTGTGATTTTCCTGCAGAGAATCGTGATGAGTGATATTGTGCGGTACTAAGAGTGGGTGGCGTAAATAAACTCAATTTCATACTCTCGCAAGGCTGCGGCAGATGCCTGGGGCAGATGATGTAAATACAGCGGCTCTTCGGCATGTCGAGGAGCTCGGCTCGGCGCCCGGAGAGAGTAAGACTGATAATTACCACTGCACATTATGACAGCGATACTTCCCCCTCCTCAGTGTCATCACTTACCACTTTCCTCCTTATCATGGCGTGTAGACGGCCGTCATAAGCCTCACACACAATATTCCAGCCCATCGTTTTTCCTGCACTGATAAAGGTTAAATGTGGAGTTTGACGTCATTTCTGAAGACCCAGAAACCTTGCTGGAAGATGTGAATTCTCTGTAGAGTTGCAGGGCCTTTTTTTTTTTTTTTGATAAGGGATGGATGGTTTTTACTATGGGATTTTATTTTAAAGCCACAAGCTATGAAAAACTTTGAATGTCAGTCGGCCTGAACAGGTGACTGCAAGACCAGTGACCTTTACTCTTAAAAAGGATAGAGGAAACACATCAAACAAGGTCTCAGACCGGTCCCCAGACAGCCCTCGCTCAACCCAAGTCGATGTGTTTTTAAGACATCTTAAGACTGTGTGTTTTTGCTTTAACCTGTGGAGTTCGTCTCATGGGGTTCTTATGTTGTTTAGGTTAAGAGAAAGCACTGTAGCGTCTCTTAAATATCAACGTTTTAGGATTGAGTTTCAGATAATGCTGTCTGAGTGGATGCACAATGTGGAGTGTATCATGTGACATAGTTCACTTAAACATTAATACGTTGACTGTTTTAACATTATTATCTAGCATTCAGTAGCACAGTACTAAATGCATTATTACAATGATTCACTGTCCTTTACGTCCTTGGTCTGGATTTTGTTTAAACAACAATCTGAATACATTTTTCAATTTACTGTAATGTTTCACTTTAATGTAAATGTTGCATGTGTTGCTTATAATGTTGCATTTTAGTTAAAACCTAACAGAAGTTTGCTTTTATGTACTTCTTTTCAGTTAAATTAGAAAGTCTATCTATCCATATTAGATTGGGAATTTTATATGAAAATTAGAAATGTCAATGGTAGCTGAGATAAAAGAAAAAAATAAACTGGAATACAAAAAAAGCATTAAAATACAAAAAAAAAAACAAAAAAAAACTTACAAATAAAAAATGTAAGTAATAGAAAATTTTAAATGTAAGAATAAATTCTAATTCAGTATACAATATGAAAAATAACAGTACTGCAAATTTTTTTTTTTATTTTGTTAAATTGTATTGAACTAGCAATTATTGCGGTGTGTGTAAATGCATACATAAATGCCTTATGTACCTTATGTATATATGTATATCTGATGTCACTTTTCCACTATCAAGTCATAGCTGTGTTTTAGGTACAGTAGGACATCCATCCTCTTATTGGCCTTATGTTTAGTTAGGCCATCCACTTATCCACCTTTCTCGAGCCAATCGATTATCAGTAAATAAAATATGGTACTGTTTTCTTTGAAATGGATTAAGAATATTATTGACCTTTTAAACCTCAAATGTTAGTTCTTATAATAACACGCCATCTTCTTTGCAACCCGAAACTCAGCAGCATTCTCATTATTACCAACCAAGCTTGTTCATCATTGCAGGATTATTGTGCATGTTACAGCTTTATCGATTCGACCGTGCACGTTCTAGTTTTACTTTGTCGCTAGCCGTGTAGACGGGGTGTAAGCGAGCTTACAGGACTGTGCTTAATTTAACATAAGACTGCTGGCTAAACCTCTCCCTACTGAAGTGTGCTTCGCTCTCTTCTGCCAGGCTCCTGCAGAGCACGAGTAGTTGAAGGCAACGGACGAGAACTTGACCACCAGCCAGATTTGACAAAGCAATGGGTCATCATCCGCAAACAATCCCAGCACGGGCCACCATCTGTTTATGGGAGAGGGCAAAACATGGATTCCTACAGTGTGATAGTCTACGACCCATACTTGAGTGTGTACTACAGATTAGAGGTTGTTCATTCATGTTAATAAATTGGGAATAAATATTGCAAGGATTTTAATAAATCTGTGATCCATGTTTACTTAAGGATGTCAAGAAATGTTTAAAAGTACCAACCAACCTGAGCTATATTTGTGGGAAAAAAGCTGAAAAATGGTAGCAATAGTCAACAAAACATTGTATGGTTATAAATTATTAACATTATTATTTTTATGCCAAACATAATTAGAATGTTAAGCAAAGATCATGTTCCATGAAGATATTTTGTAAATGTCATACCATAAATATATCAAAACTTAGAAATATGCATTCCTAAGAACTTAATTTAGACGACCTATAAGTCAATTTACTTTTTTTTGTTTAATTTTCATCCATTATTGGTATAACAAGATTTAGTATGCTCCTTTAATACAAATTAGGATGAGTTTTCCCATTCATTCTGAATTTGTTCCTCTTTTGTAGGTCACTTTGGATATAAGTGTGTGCTACATGGATAATTGTTAAATATGAAAATACTCCACAAAAGCACTGATTGAATATCACGAGTTACTATATCTTATAAATGTTGTGCTATTAATAGAATATTGATGAACTGCATTATTGTATTTTACATGGCATTGTCACTTGCAAACTACACCCAAGAATGTAGCTTTTACTGCTGCTGACTTGCTTTTTTCTTAATTGTTCATCAGCTTTTTCCTTACACCACACAAAAAAGTTTATATATTATATAATATAATTTCATGTCCTTAATGGTGAAAGCCAAGTAGAAGAAGCCTGCACTATCAAATTCAGTCAGTGTCACATTCATTCATTTGGTTATGAAAGATGTCTGGTTGTTTTGGCAAGCTTTAAGTTGTGAATTTCTGAGCCTCACACATGGATGAATCATTAGTGATTATGTTAAAGTTCATTAACGAGCAGAAATGTGTGCCTTTGAGGTTTCAGTCTTAATGGAATATACACAAAATGGATATCCATGTCCTTTGGTGGTTGCATTTAGTCTTTAAATCTGCTCAAAAAAAGGATAGTTACCTTTTGTTTGCAACATAACTACAATACACTATGAAATATAGTATATGCTAGGTTCTTCAGTCACATGAGAAGCCAACTGTAAAAAATGAGATATTTTATTTGTCATATATTTATGCTTGTACACCAGCAAAATAAAATGCATATCTATGATTCCATCGCAATTTCAGTGAACAAATAGACAGCATTCCTTCCCAAGATGCCACCTGCAGTGTGTGTCATGACGCAAACAGAACATAGCACATATTTGGGGAGAGTTAAACATTTGTCTTTACTGAAATACTTAGAAACATAAAAAACAGCATAGAACAAATGTATCACTTTTAAAAGAAAAAAATATATATATCGGGGGGGTGGAAAATCATGTTGCTCCCCTTCGGTTTCTCATCTGCAACATTCCTGGGTGCTTTCGGCGCTCTGGTTTAGTTTAGTCATGGTTTAAGGATTTTTTTTTCTTTTTTTGTGGTTCATCTACAATAGTCACTTTCTCATCAACTTTTTTGGAGGTGATGTGGGAATAGGGAACTCTCCGCAGTGTTGCTTAAACACAGCACATTAAAAGTACATAGAACAAACATTTGGGCACCAAGTTTTATATACATTAGATCTCATGTATTCTGTAAAGGCATCCATTTCTTTAAATGCGTCTTTAGCATTACAACTTATTCTCAACCATGCGGGGCAATGTCGTAAACCCCCCTTTCGTCTGTTGCCTGTCCACGTAGGCTACTGCAGGTATTTTGTGTCATTGTCAAGAGCAAACTGATGGACGAGAGTATGAACTAGGACAAAGCCAGAGACAACCAGAACAAGGGGAGAAAGAGAACGGCAAATACTTGAGCGGTGGATGCGTGAGCCTTCAGACAATACTGGTCTGATTTGGGCTTTTTGGAGCACTTTTTTTTCTTTCTGGTTGGCGCTGTAGAAGGTTCCAGATTGTCCAGAAGATCTGGGTTGATTTTGTCCATGGTCTGGTCGAGGTTGTTGGACATGGTTCCCAAAGGACCGTCGTTAAGACTCTGCTTGTTGCGAGTGTCGTTTTTCGTTCGCTCCATCTCCCGAAACTTCGTCTTGGAGATGTTTTCCTTCTCTTTCAGGGGATTGTTAGTGATCTGCCGACTATTGTAGGATGACGGATCCGGGAGGGACTTACTGGAGATAATGGAGGATTTGTCGTTATCTGAAAGACAGCACCTGGGAATGCTTTCAACAAGAGGATCGTCAAGTGAGAGGAACTTTCCAGAGCGTGTCTTGGTGTTGAAGATGTTGGTCTGAACCTGTGACGGAGAGTCCACGCATCCCTCCAAATCGTCGGTCTTCAGTCGTTTAAGGTCCTTTCCAGTTAAAGAGGAAGGGAGGTGGCACTCCAACTCAGAGCTGGACCCTTTGAAGCGTTTGAACCAGTCCCACAGCGGCCTGGCGCGACAGTCACAAATCCACTGGTTTCCGTTGAGCCTCAGGTATTGGAGGGACACCAGAGGGTTCATGGCCTCTCCCGTCAGCATGGTGAGGTTGTTAAAAAAGAGAAACAAGGTGGTCAGCTTGCCCAGGTCATTAAAAGCCCGCTGCTGCACGTGCACAATGCGGTTCTGGTGCAGGAGCAAACGGTCAAGGTTGATGAGACCACGCAGCATGTGATCGGTCACCACCTTGATCTTGTTGTTATGCAAGAATAGGTAGGTAAGGTTGGCCAGGTCCAGGAAAGTGTCATCCTGCAGCGCCAGGTTATTATCCTGCAGGTAGAGATACTGAAGCGAGAAGAGTCCTCGGAAAACTCCCACCGGGAGCTCGGACAGCCCGCACCTGTGCAGGTGAAGGGTATGCAGCTTGGTCAGGCCCCGAAACGCAGTGGGACTGATGATGCGAAGGTTGCTGTTATCGCCGATGTCTAATTCTTCCAGTCTCTCCAGCCCATAGAAGGCCCCCGCCTCGATATGGCTGATGTTATTTGAGTACATCCACAGGACGGTGAGGTTATGTACTGAACTAAAGCTGGTAGATCGGACCACTGTCAGTTTGTTGCTCTGGAGGAATATTCGCTGGCTACGGACGGGGATCTCGGTGGGAATGGAGAACAGGCCCTGCTGTTGACAGGCCACTGTTGGCCTAGGCTCGCTATAGCACACGCACTTTGCCGGGCATCCGTTCATCACTGGCACAAGGTTAAGCCACAACACCAGGCAGAGGAGGCGACCACCTGTTGAGAAGAGACAGAAAGTCAAGTGGTCAGTTCAAGGTCAAGACAGCAGCTGCTTCATTTGGCAGGAAAGATGTGATTTCACATTTGCAATTTTACAGAAGATTAAAAATGGAAATGCGTAAACTTAACACAGTTTTTATTTTTTTTATATAAATATATATATTTAAAGTAACAGTGAAGTAATTTGTAATGTTATGGAATATGTTAACAATCTAACTTCCTTTTTACCAAAGAACACCACAATAGAATACATACTGTATGTTTCTACTAAAAAAAGTATTAAGCATCACAATTGTATTCAACAACAAATTATCAGCATATATCTACATGCATTTGATTTCTGTATTATAGATGGTTTCTTATCATTTGACAATATGACACTGAAGACCGGAGTAAATCCTGGAATTGTTGTGGCAGACATAGAAATGTGTACATTATTTGCGTCCAATGGATATTGTGCAAAATGTCGCTTAGGTGCCGAATTTTTGAAAAGAGTCATTATTTTTATTTATTTTTTGTGTACAAAACGTATTCTTATCACTTTATAATGTTATTGTTGAACCACTGATGGCAGGCATACTATTCTGACAATGTATTTCATACTTTTCTGGACCTTTACAGTGTTATTTACTTGACAGTGAATGAAACAGTAACGAGATAAATTGTTTTCCAAAAATTAACATTATGGGTTTGGAACAACATGGGGCCAAGTGATTAATGACAATTACATTTTGGGGTGGATTAACTCTTTAATATGGGTTAAAAAAAATGTATTTAGTATAACAGAAAGTAAATATTCAAGATATTTTCATCATTTGCTTTTCCCTTTTGTGACAGTTTAAAATACATTTTTCTTTGTAATATAAAATGCAAATTTTATTAATTAATATTTAATAAAAGCACATTTACAGTATGTTCATTATAATACATTTGATTTATATTTATTAAACGACCCATCTTTTTTTAAAAATCACATTTATATTACAATGCTTTATAAAAGGGAGGGGGGCAAAAACAACACAGTAAAGGAAGGAAAGTGTACAGTAAATCTCTCAAGGAATGTTTTTTACCTATAAAAATAATAATGTAAATCTAATAAAAGCTGTATCAAATGAGTTAACTAAAAACAGCATGTCTTTAATTTAGACACAGCAACCAAATGTGCTTCTCTATACATTAAACAGCTCTAAAATGGCTGCCTGCCTGAGAGTGCACGACCTGTCTGTACTTGTGCTTGCATGTGTAAATGCTTTCGGCAAAGATTTGTGCTGCGGGATACATTCCCATCCATCAACGCAAGCGAGAAAATCCAGCCAATTGAGAGAACCTGTAAATGAAACGGAGGGAGCCTTGAACAAAATTAGCTAGTGCTAATAGCAACGATGGAGCTAATCGCATTCCAGCATGGTGTTAAGGGTTGACATTTAGTCTGTCCAGAGGAAGATAAGTGTGCTGTGGGTGTTGCATGGTTGGATGAGACGTGGCCAGGGGAAGACTCAGGATGTTGGATCTGAGCCCCTTTGGAGTGTAGCGAGTGCGAACATGCTTGAAGTGGTTCTGGAGTGTCACAGATAAGATGGCCTCCTCTCATTTCTGATCTGAAGCCCAGTGGTCTGTGTGTGGATGTGGAACAGATGTGTCTGAAGGTGGGTTTATCTGGGTGAGGCGCACAGATAAGAAATACTGTTTTTATTCAGTCATTCTTGACGTCAGCCATTATCTAGGAGATCAGACGATAAAACATGACAATCTATGAGATCCCTATCTCTATCCCCGAAAGGTTGATTCATCTCTGGACAATTCGGACTCAACTTGTCAACAATCATCAACATCTGATACTTCTCCTCTAGAACCAGTCTGAGAACCACCTGTTTTAAGACATATATATATATACATGTATAGTTAGTAGAATGTCTAAAGTGGACTATTGAAATAAAGTGTTACCTAATACTCTTTGCATACAAATGCATACTAAAAGCTACGATCAGGCACAAAAAAATAACCTAAGTTTCCATGCCTTTTTAGTGCTAATTCTTCACTGCACATCTTTAGTAAATCCTGACAGATACTACTTTAACACCAAAAGACAAGAAAATCTGGCCCTTAATGTACAAAAAATTTGAAGCACTGAATCGCTATAGAATTCGCAATTCATTTAATTCTATAGCGTTTTAAATTGATTACTGTCTGAAATCAATGATTCACAATTCACAAATCCATGTTTCAAAATAAACACATATGCATTGTCAGGGTTTGTAATCAATGCATTGAGAAAATGAGTGAATTGTAACTCCCCTACTATACTGTGTATATCCCTCTATGCATCCATTCAAATTAGGGACAAACTGATTTCATCAAGTGTCACGTTCACATAATCAGACTCGTGCGAGATTTTCACGTGCACACAGAGGAGACCATGGACACCTCATGTGAGGCTCCCTGGATTCTTCCCCGTCCCTCAATCTTGCAGCTTGTTAAATGGAGCTTGCTTGAGGCTTGACAGCATCCCTGTGTTACACTTTCCCTCAAATATCCTCCCTCTCCCTCTGCCTCTCCTGTCATCTTCCACCAGTGAGCTGTCAGCCTTCCTCTCTGTCTTTCTGCTTCACAGCGCTTCTCTTTCACCCTCTCTGCCGATAAAAATATTCCATCGGCCCGCTTTGAAACGTTAGGCTTCATGAATCTAGCAGACCTCCTGTTTTATCTTCTAGTCATTAGTGGACTATCCCCACCCACACAATGCACAGTGGAGCCCCGCTTTCAAAGCTCCCTTTTTTTTTATCCATGGCCGACCGTGCTAACCTTGCGGTTCCTCGTGTCTTTCATCTGTTTAGTGCTGAGTAAAGCTACTCAAAATGTCATACGCCATCCTCCAATTATTTTGGCGCATTGTCTCATCCCCTGGACAGTCACACAGCCGTGTCCTTCATTGCCGGGCGCCCTTCACTGTAAAGGCCATTTGGCAGACACCGACTACATATGAGCACTCAATGTTTTTCTACCTCATCTCCATCAGTATGCCGGTCATGCCTTTCCTTTCTCTAATCCCAGTAAGGAGCCCCGCTTTGCCTTTTTATATTTCTCTTTTTCTCCTTTTCTGTCAAGGGGATGCCCGTATCCTGCCGTGCCATCGAAACAACAGACCGGATCATAAAAGGTTATTGCATTGCAGCCCACAATCTATACAGCGGAATTTTTGAAACTGTTTACCAACCTATTAGTTTTGCATTACCTCTGGTATTTTTCTAAACTCAAGAGAATCCCTCATAATAGCAGCAGAGCTCCAGCCGACCGCTTACTCATTTTACAGTGAAGCCAAGCTGCATTCTCAGATGACAAGCTTATTAGCAACGCGCCGTTCGACGTGCTGAGGACCACCCTCTTGCAAACCTGACAAGCCGAATGGTGTTTTCAGCTTTGCATAAAATGCACTGATTGCTGCTTGTCTCTCCACTTGTGTGAAAAACTCTCATCCTGATATAAAAGACGCCACGGGAGAGTGAATAAACCATTGATAAACAGTGAGGCGAAATCAAGGATACTTCTCTGCTGTCTAATTGAATTATTTGTATGGAAAACAAAAGAGACAGAATACTGAACAAGGACTTGAGATAATTGTGTGCACAAAGAGAGAGAGACAGTGGGGACAAGTGGCAATCCCTGACTTAGCACATTTGCATATGTCTCCAGCATATGGAGAGCATGTAATGACATTTACACCATTTTTATCTCAACCGTACAAGTGGGTTTGACAAGTATTAGCAGCCACTGTCTTGAGACCAACAGGGGCTTTTTGGACATGCGGTGGATGGATTTAAACTCCTAACTGCAAATTGCGTATATATATATATATATATTATTGATAGTCTTTGTTAATATATTAACAAAGACTATCAATAATACTTTATATTTTGAAGAATTTTGGTAACCAAATAAATAGTTCTTCTTTTGTGTTCAGCAGAAAGAAACTTAACTTAAAGCTGAGTAGTTTGTCATTTTGGTAACACTTTAGAATAGGGGTCCAAAATAATGCATTAGTTAAGCATTAATTAATGGTTAATTTGTTCACAA
>JAUCMT010000105.1:877133-899333 GCA_032357475.1 Enteromius thamalakanensis
CGCCAGCTCTCCATTGAAATGAATGGGATCGCGTCGCTTTGTCGCTGCGTGTCGCTGCTAGTGTGAACGGGGCTTTAGGGGTCGTTCACATGCAGCGCGTCTTTATTTTCAACAGAGCCGCGCAGTTTAAAATCCTAAGCAGTAATGATTTTGTAACTGACAGCGCTTTCATAGCTGCCAAGTAACAGCAGAAGCTACAGGCGCTTTGATATCGGTGGAAGAAGCACGCGCCTCGCGTTTTCCACTCGTTTTTAGACGTTTCTTGAACGTACCCTAATGTTACATTTAATGCTAAAGTATCGTTAACGTCAATACAAACATTATTTTAGTTTGTTAGAGCAGAAAGATGCAGCTCTGGTTAAACAGCTGGATGCTGGGTTGAAATGGGAAACGCGACGCGGGGATCGTTTGTAATGTGTGTGTTTCTAGTTCTCATCTGTTTGCGGGTGGGAGGAGCAGACAGCTCCTTGTTTGCACTGCCTTGTTGAGCGTAGCACTGAAAATATTATATTTTACACAGTTTATTCTTTTTTTTTTCTGAATTGTTTGCTTCGTATGAGTACCGAACCGAAAGCCTCGTACCGAACGGTTCAGTACGATTACACGTATCGTTACACCCCTAATTTATATATAATATAAAATATAAATGTATATATGTGTAAATATTTTCAAAATATATACTGTATGTGAGTGCACATATATATATGTAATTATTATTGAGTAAAAAATAATATTTTGCATGTGATTAAACGCAATTAATCATTTGACAGCATCCAGGTAAGTTATTGTAAGGTTTGTAAAACATTTTTAAACACTGTTGTAATAACTCAATTTGTTCCAAAACTGTGAGATTAGTTTCATATTTCCATTCCATTATCTGCTGGCTAACTTTCCCAGTCTTGTTTTGACCAGAAATAAATTAAGTGTGCAAACAGTGCTTTCTCTAATTTCATTCGCTTTAACAACAATGCTTAAAACCAGAAGAAACAATCCATATCATAAAGACCTTCTGTCAGAATCTGAATCAAAAGCCTTGCTTCCAAAGCCTTTATTTTGTGCTGATTTCTAAAAGAGATGCTAAAAGATTGTCACTAATGGATTTGCGGTGTTAAAGGTCCGAAGAATCTCGGTTGCCGGAGTGATAACGGAAGCGAAAAAGTGACAGCGAGCAGAGAAAAACTGAATGTAAAGGTGGCTGGAGAGGGCCAAACAAAGACACCCGAAGAGAAAAATGGTGAGACGGGTGAGAAAAGGAGGGACGACACTGACTTATTGTTCAGACAAAGGCTCCAGTCATGCACCTAATTTAAGGTCGTCCTGTGCTCTGTCTAATTAACTATTTACCAGCTCATCCATCACGAGCTCTATTCAGCTACTCACAGAGACCTCTCCTCTCCAGATTAAAGGATAAATGTTTCATTACCATGGGCGTGTGTTCGGCTAAAAATGGTTGCTAGCTGTAGCATTCATATTCGAATATTGTAATGAGAAAAAAAGGAAGCTGAATCACCATTAATTCATCTTTGCCTCAGAAAAGAGAATGGCTAGCGTGGCTTGAAAGAGGAGCCGGGGCTCACTTGTTAGCTTAAAGCTTTCGTGTTTGCTTTGAAAGAGAGAAAGTGGTGTTTGTCTGGAGATAGAATCGGAGCTAATCCTCAGAGGGACGCTTTACTGCATGTCCACTTCTTGTCAATTACGCTGCCAGTTCCAAGGCGCAGTGTTCGCTGCAATTAGATCCTCCTCCCAGGCACTCAAATACATTTACATATGATCGTTTATGCAGAATTTAATGCAGACAAAGTTTTTGATCAAACGTACCTGCCCAGGAGGAGGGCTAATTAACACACAAGTATAACAATATGTAGAGCTAGACAGTATGATATATACAGCGTGCAATGGAGGAAACATGCCAATTTATATATATACACACACATACACGCACACACTAGTCAACATCAGCATTGTGGATAAAAGGAATTCATCAAATTATTGGTTTTAAGAACACATTTCGGTTTACGGTTTTAGGACAACTTTGATAAAAGGTTTTGATCCACTTCAAATGTGAATTAGTGTATATTTACTCAATTTTCTGCATCAATCACTCTAATATGCTGATTTGTGTGAGTAGGGGAGGGAATGTTTATTTCACTATGAAATAAAATCCTTTCTCTGGTTCATGTTTATAGTTCATAATTATTGGCACCCACTTATTGCAATGTCCTTTTGATGCCTGAATGACATCTCCAATTTTTGTGTTGATTTTGATGTTTGTTTTGGACTATTGTCCTGATGGAATATCCAACCACAACTCATTATAAGATTTCTAACAGAGTCAATCAGCTTTATTTATTTTTTCTGTGGGTATTTGATAGAATCCATGATGCCATGTCTAAACGAGATGTCCAGAACCTCCAGCAGAAAAACAAGCCTGTAACATAAAAGATCCAGCAGTATATTTAACCATGGGCATTTTTTTTTTCTTTTTTTTTTCTTTTATTGCTTTTTTATCCTTTTTGATCCTCCGGCCATCTCGTACGAAGCTGGACTCGTGCATGGGGCTGCAAATATGAACCGTAGTCCGCAAAGATGTACGCTTTCTTAGTAGCGAACACCATCCTCTCTGTGGTCAGTCGATCTGTCATGGACTGTCGCTGTGGTTAAGTGAGTCGCAAGCTTTTCCATCGGCATGGAAACACGGGAGGCAGGAATACTCCGGAATGATGAACATTTAATAATAAACAAGGATAAACTGAACAAAGCAAGACAAACACGATCCACAAACACACATGCAACTTCATCAACTGAGTAGTATTTATACAATGACTAATGAGGACTAAACACATGACACCTGGAACACACAGCACTACAACACTAACTATCAACACTAATGGCAAGGGGCGGAGTTACAAATGAGGGAAAACACACAAAAACAAAGAAGCACATGGAGCATGATGACAACAATGACACAGGTAAGAAATGACTGCGTGACAGTCATACTCCTTGTCACCCTGGTAAGCTTAAAAATGTAAAAATGAATGGGAATATACTTAAACGAAACTAATACGAAATGGCTGTTATTTCAAATAGTGTACCATATTTTAAACTAATCGGTTAACCGGTTTCAACCGGCTAATGAGGCTCGGTGGTCGGTCAATAAATTTTTTAGTTTTCGCCATCCCTAATTAGGTCATCTATCAAGTCTTTGGGGTTTGAGTCGTTCGTTCATCACATAAGCCGAAAGAACAAAACGACTCAATAGATGATCTAATCAATTCTCTTTCCGGCTTATGATAGGCTTATGGGACTGTCAATTTACATTATGAACGAACAACCCAAAAAGACTTTTCAGATAAGTTGCGAGGTGAGCTACTCATAGACTGGAGACCCAGGTTAACAATGATTTTTTTTTATTTCTTATAGCATAACAGTATTGTATTGTTTGTCATGTGATCAGGATGTGCATATGAAGTAGATGTGTTAGGGGAAAAACGTAACATTTTATTTTTCCTTTTTTTTTAAATAAACAAAATGAAAGAGATTACTTGAAACAAGATTTGTTCATTTTGCTGAACGAGACTCAAAAGAAGAGTCTTTACGACGATCCGAACTTCCCTTAACTAATGTTCACCATCCCGCGGGAATACAGCTCATTGCCAGTTTCTTTTACGTTTATTTAATCAAATTTTTCTGCTGTTTTTTGTATGCCTAATTTATTTATGTAAACGAACTAGTTTGTGTTATTTGTTTGGAGTTCACTGTTATTTGTAATGTGATCGCTAACAACTTCCTTGTTTTTATTTCCTCATAATAATAACAATAATAATAAAAGATAATAAAGTAAAGACGTGAAAATTGAAAGCATGCATTTCATTTGGCTATATAGTGTAATTAAGTGTTTGTTTTTTGCGAGCTGGTTGCTGCTGCTTCGGCAGGGGCAGGGCAGAGGATGGCGATGCCAGCTCAGCATCACGATGTCTATCGGCCATCGTCGATGGACAATGGCATGGTCTATCGACCCAACCTTAATGCATGTCTATAAAATGCAACATAACATTTCAACACCCTCAGGCAAGTTCTCAGAGATTTATTTTCTCCCCAATTTCAAAATTGAAAGTTGCTCTAGTTTCACTCCATGATATAGCTCAAAGCATGTTAATAGTCAAAATCTTCCACGAGTAAAAAGTCATAGCAGCTGGTAACACCATTTCATACTTTTAAGCATGACTCCTAAGCTCATTTTGCCAAGAATAACTTAACAATATCTTTATTCTGTCACACATAGCACATCCCATGTCGCAAAAAGATTGCGGAGCATCATTAAACTGCTTCTGTAAAGGTCACTCGATTGATGCAGTTTGGTCATTCTGCTGAACACAGAGCTAGTCTGATGCAATAGTGTGTGAGATTACCTGAATAAATGAAGCTTCTGCAGTGGATTTAGTGGGATTTGATGAGCATCTATTGAGTCTCTCACCACGCCTGCAATACTTTTCACACTTTGTGCAATGGAATTATTTATTAATTTTTTTAGGGCAAAACTGAATGCGCAAATGTTGCATAACACAGCATTAGCCACATACAGCTTTGACAGTTTGAAGCCCACGAGATACAGGAAGCTGGTATTTTCAGTATATTTTTTTTGTTTTTCCATCATTCTGGAATCCATACAATTACATAATGTGTCAAGGACATGCCCACACGAAAAGTGCTCTAGCATTCCTCTTTCGTAGCTCATGAGATTTAAGTAACATATTTAGAAATGTACATTATCAAAAATGTTCTTCTTAAAATCCTCAGTACAAATTGGGTTCCTGTTGAAATCTTAAATAAATTGGATCTCTTGAGAATGCATTTGAGATTACTGGGGTCTTTTTCTTAAAATTCTGAGGCAAAAATCATCTTACTAATAAAAGAGTTCTGAGAGAAGGTTTTCTTTCCAACAGGAAATGCATATGTACAACTGGTTTTATGTTTGTTGATATTAGTGTATTATTACTGCTTCTTATAGCTGTTATTGTTCTACATGAATGCAATCAATTTACTCTGCTTTAAATCCTCAATACCTCATTCATACTTCTCATCTATTCAATAAGGTGCAGCCTTCCTGTCTCTCGTCTTGTTGATTGTTGATAATGCAGCCATCTCAACAACTCACTCTGAGCAAACACAGTTCACACTTACAGAAGCAATGATAATTAGACATGATCTCTCTAATAATGGCCTCCTTTATATTACTGTCAAAAGCCAAGAGGCTGATTTGATTTTGTTTGCATAAAGCAATCCAAAGTAAAGTGAATAATGCCATGGTGATTTATCCTTGATTCTACCTGGATACATCTTGCTTCAGCTGTTTCTACATGTAATGCAATATTTAGCAGTAAGTCTGAGGTCAGCCGTCACTCAGAATGCTATTTGGCAGAAACACGGAAAGACTACTGACCTTGATAACTTCACATTCCCAAAATACACAGCAGGAAAACTTAGCTGCTTTCTGTACAAGAACCAATTTGTTGCCTTGCAAACTCTCTTGAAAAAGCAGTTACTTAAAAATGTAAAAATGTGCAATACTTAATACATACCGTATAACATAAAATACAGATGTAAACTATATATGAAGAGTTCATTTGCAAAAACAGATAATATATATTTTTTATTCCAATTAATCCTAATCAAACTGCTTTTTGTTTGAATAGGTAAAAAATAAAACAATAAATGTAGTTATATATATTTAAATACAAACTATATATAGGTTCTTGATTATTTTAATATTTTACTTTTTTTTTACATTTTTTAAATAATTTTAAAAAATATTAAAAGTGAATTACAAACAAAACATAAAATAAAAAATAACTTAATAAATGATATTATTAAAAAATAGCACTTGAAAATCCAATGCTATATCAAGCAGACTTGATTTGTTGACAATGACTCTCTCAACATTACCCCTCTCAAGAAACAGACTGCACACGTCATTGCACACAATTGGAAAAATATTACCAAGTCCTACCATGATCTTTTAAATCCCAGCACTATCCAGACCACAGCTAGTCTGATTCATGCTATGTCAACCCATGCGACTTCATAACAGCTGATACCCTTTTTTCCACACCTGCGAGTAGCAGATGAAGCTCTGTATCAGAGAGACCTCTCAGCAGAACGAGTCTCCTTCCAACAGAGCCACTCTGTGAGTCTGCTGCTCTCTGCCATGTATTCTGAACATCCACATCATTTGGTTGATAATAGGAGACTGGAGTGGAAACGGCTTGTTTGCTGTCTGTGTAAATATGTATGGTGCTGAAGAGGGTCTTGTTGAGAGTGACAGTCTGAGGGAAAGTAATAAGACAAAGCTTTATACTAAAACCACACCGCAATGAATTAGCTCTCTGTGTTGGAGAGATGCAGGCTGGAATACTTTTAGCACTTTAAATGCATTTTTTCGACTGACTGGAAGGAAATGGAATCTTTTCATCCGCCTTTCTGAAATTTCTTAGAGAAAAGCCCTCTTCTGACACAAGCAGAACTGCAGACCCAATAGCTACAAGCTTAAAACACACACATCTCTCTATTAACAATGTCCTTTTATCTGAAATGCTTTAGAACTTTCTATAGCCAACCAAGTTCACCAGGTTTCTGCTTTGATATTAGGTGGTGATTTATATAATCTTCTGCTGACAGTGTATTGTAAGATACACAATACAAAAACTCAACAGATTCACACTCAAACTTGCACCAAAAGCATTGGTTAATGATGTCAAACCTGGCTGGTTACACCTAAAAGAGCTATGTTTGAATGTGAAAGCAAGTGCAAATAGAATGTGTGAGTTTTAGCAGATGGGAAGACTTTCAAGTGGATAAATGCTGTATATTATTCTGTTCATGACTACAGACTTCTTACTGCATAAGTCTGATGGTTTATGGTAGCTTTTGTCTTTATTGCAAAGCTTGACAGCCATATCACTATAAACTTAGAAAATAGAATAGAATAGAATAAAATAGAATTTATTTATATATAAATACATATAGTACAGATTCAAGCCAGAACCATTTAAATCTTTTTAAATCACTAAATTATAATAAGCTAGATTTATTAAAGAACATTCATAAAAGCATGTCTTATTGTTGTGCTTCTAAAAAAAAATAAATAGTGTAGAACAACTCTTTAGTAGAAATTTCTAGTAATAGAGTTAATTACAAAGAATCAGCAAGTATCATTGACTTACACTTGGCATTTTGAAGCACAAAAACAGTATTTTCTTGTAAAACATGCTTTAATAATCATTTTTTACAGTATGTGTAAATAGTAATGTTAGGGTTTTTTCCCAATTAAGTAAGATAGAGGCAATGTAAACACACTGCTGTTGTTCATTTATCCTGAAATGAATCATATCACTGTATGGTTGTCTACTGTTTAAAAGGGGCAGAAGTGAGACAAACAAAGAAAATGAGAGAGGAAAAGCTTTCAGAGTGGGCTGTCTGTCGCCACTCAGCACAGTCTTGCTCTAGCTTTAATTACAGGATCCACAGCAAAAACAAAAACACGTCATTTATCATCCAAATATCAATACCTCCCCACAACACAGTACGGAAATGAAGACGCCTTATTCATTTTCTTCTCCTCCTCTCCTTCCCTCTCTCAACCTCCATCAAATCCATCTGCACGACTAGTCTACCCCTCTTTCTCATCCTTAACACTCTCCGTCTCACTATGATGGAATATTTAATGTGTTTTCAGTTCAATCAGGTTAGCAGAGCGAGGCGGGAGGGGCCATGGATACCCAATGGGTCCAAACAGTGAGAAGGACGAGTCCATCTGGCATCCTAAACAACATCACAACTCCAGTGAGAAAGCACAACGTGAGGAGAGGCACAAGACGGTCATGGATGAAACACTGCATAACCTTTTTTTTTCAATTTCTGCAATACCTTTTGCATTGTGGCAAAGAAAGCATCTAGAGTGCATTGCACTTGCTGGATGAGAGTTGTGCAGTGAGCTGCTTCCATCCTTAGAGCTTTACAGATTTAGTCACTGCTGTATAGGGTGGAGCACTGCTGCTTTTCAGCACCTCCCAAAGGTTCTTGTGATCTTGCGATGTGATCTACAGTTAGAGCTGCTCATGAGCTCACAGGTGCAAGCAAAACAAACACCGTCAATGCTTTGTTAAATCTTTAATTAGACCAGGGATAGTGCGGTACAAATGTGTTTCAACCCTTTTCTACAGTGCCCTAATAAAGCTCTGCTGTCCTCTTTGGGTTGGAAACAGCAAAACAGGAAGCTGAACTCGGCTCTCAGGCTTTATGTTCTTGATTTCAGCACCATAGACAGCGTCTTTTTCAATTAACCTGATGTAGAATGCTAACCAAATGGTCCAAATGATTCAACTTAGTCAAATAACTTTTACTATGATTTTATTATTTATTTATCTATTTATTATATTCGCATTAAGCTGAGCATACTACTTTTTAGATCCATGCACTCATTTCTAATGAATAAAATCAGTATATTCATATTTAACATTATTTTCATTCTCCTTTACAGAAACACGCAGACAAAGGCTATTGATAACTGTATTGTTATTAATTAATTTACTTGATTTTTACTACAGGATGCAGAGGAAGACAATACTGCAGATGTAGGATTAGCATCCATTTATTCGAATACTGGTACTATAAGGAAAAATGCTGAAATATATTTCTCTTTTGATCACTGTATAATAAACTAAGCCCAACACCAAGGTAAAACAGCATAACAGAACTAAACGCGCAACTATCAATTACCCACAACAACAGTATTTGCAATCCTTATAAGCTCCCATTCATTGTCCATGCCTTCGTAATTAAATATTCAAGTGTAAAAGCCGATGGCCACTCCCCCAAACACCATATGCAAATAAGTAGAGAGGTCCGCAGATGATACAACTCAGATTGACTTTAACTAGGCTACTTGACCAAACACAGGTTATATCTGAAACCTCTCTATGATTGGTGTCTAAAATAAGACGCAAATTGATAGGAAACAATGACATTTAAAACAATTTACTTCGATTTTATCTCTGCATCAACAACAGGAAGACTCTCGCCTCCGTTAGGAAACTACTAACCAACCTCGTCCGTGAGCAAACTACCCTGCGTAAACCTACTCAGATAGCTACTCGAGCTCGCGCAGCCCTTCAGGAACGCGCATTAACTAGTTGAGAAACACGTTAAACTCGTGCCAAGACAAAGCAATTGTGATTCTTTCTGGTAGACAGTTTTCAGCGGGACAGACTGTTTACGACGCGTCAAACTAGAGCGCGTAATAAATAAAGCGTCGCGTTCCGAAGTGTACGGCTGAATCAAATGATCGTTTTTAGGTGGAGTTCTGAATATATCACCAACCCGATTCAGTACGTGCTATATGTACAGGGTATCAAGCACATAACACCTTTCACGTCCGTGACAGACATTTGGGGATGCGCGTTGCGTATAGACGCCGCAGTTAAATGGTGTATAAAAAATAAATAACAACGAAATCAACGAATGTAACTTTTTTAAAATAATTTCCGTGACTCACCCTCAGCAATTAAAGTCTTCATGTTTTACGAATAAATCCAGCAAATGAGTAATCCCAGAAAGAGGTCCCCTTTGGTCTGGAGAAGATGGTGTTTTCCTTGCTGTGGTAAATTTTGCGAACCTCAAGGAAGATGAACCACCATCATCCCTGCCGTTCAAACTTTACCCGACGGTCGCCGTACAGGCGCGGGACGGAGAGCAGCGTCTCCCGGTGGTTCCTCTCTCAGTCATTTGGGCAGAGACACAATCACAGTAACATCCAAACTCAAAAGATCTGCTGCTCGCTACCGACTGCCGAGAGCGGGGGAAAGTCACACTGGAAGGAGGATAAACTACTGGTGGGATGAATCCAAATCGGCTGTACGCCACATTTCCGGTGAAAGCAGAAGTATTCCAACGATCCGAGTCAGTGTCTATGCAGCCGCGCGAGAGGAACGGAAAGAGGCTGTGACGCCGAGCGCGTTAGAGAGAGAGTGAGGGGTGTGTGTGTGTTTGTGTGTGCAGAGAGAGAGAGAGTGAGAGAGAGAGAGGAAGTTGGAGGGGCGGCTTAGAGATAAATATACGGGTCATTTTTTTTTTTCTTTTAACACATAAACACAAATGATGTCAGATTTCAGTGAAAACGCTTATGTGGAAAGTCTCAATTTTTCGTCCACCTTAAATAAATAAATACATAAATAGAGAGATCCTCAAAAATAAGTTATGAAACGTATGTATCACATTTTCACATGATAACCATGAAAACAATACCTTAATTGAACTGAATATAAACAAATAAACAAATGACAGAAAGGTAAAGGGTATTGTGGAGTTGCTCAGAGAAAAGATAGAAAGAGACAGAGAGAGAGATGAATGTTTTATAGCACAGGAGCAGGAATAGAGCACTAATGAATCTTTTATAGATTTCAGACGCTTTGACGTGCAGAGAATCCATTTGTATAAAACTAAGGCATTCCTGCACATAAATATACACACAGAATTATAAAAACAGAGGCCTGAGGACATGTAAACTTTTTGTAATCACTGCTGCATTCATTTGACCTACACATTTTTGACCAATCCATAATCGTCATAATGTAACACCTAAAAAAACAATAAAACAAATAACCTTGCCTTCAATTAACGCACTGCTGCTCCATGCATCAACTGTCTCTGCTAGAAAAATGTAGAGGTAGGATAATCATTTCTGTGATACATGAGATGTTCAAATGAGAAAGATGACATTCGGGTTTGATGACTTTGAAGGCTTCTCATGTTGCAGTTACAAAAAGATCCAACCATATCCATTATTTTTCTCACCTCACAGATTAATGATGTGAATTATACACCGATTAGACATGAAACAATAAAATTCAACATGTTAGAAGTGCAAAAGATTGTTTAGTACGTTATTCCAAAATATTGACTCATTTGCATTTCTCCTGGGGTAAAGTAGGCTACTGCATCATTGTAAACATGCAGCTTATATAAAGCATTTGTATTTATTTATAACAACATTACAAGATTTGAAAAGTAACAAAATGGATGATAAATAAACATTGAAAACTCAATAATTAAAAGAAGAACTAATGCATTCTGCAAAATGTTTTATTTTTTGGGTTCCACCCCGGATGAAAGCTAGCATTTGTGCATTTGAGGTGACTTTTCCTTTAACACTGCACAAAGCGTTGCATTCAGTTGGCAGTTGTTTAATATCTGTATGCATTCATTTATATGTGGCTCTCGTCCTGCAATAGTTCAGCATCCAACTAATTTTGTCTATATTCATTACTTTGAGGATTCTCCCAAGGTGTTTGTGCTGCATTTAAGATAGGGCTTTAATACTGAGCAATAATTGAGCCTGTGGCTACCAACCTCAATTAATGCTGGAGTGTAATGTGGAGTCACAGATCGTGGCTGCAATACAATATGTAAATTTGAACAGTGCATGAAATTAGCATGTTCATTCACGCACGCAAACACACAAAAAAGTTATCAGGGATCATTTTTGGGGGGCAGAAGACTCCCCCAGTGACCACAACAGATGAAGTGAGTTTTGGGTGCTGATTCTTTCTCACTCATTATTTGTGGTGATATATGTCCTACAGTGGGGCATGTTGTCACACTATATGAAACAGTGGGAACCTGCAGTTAAATGACACAGATGTGAAAGAGATGCCTTCAAATATGACATACTGTCTGAAATAACCTTTCAACATTCTAGAGTAAAATAATGTGTGACTTAATTGATTTTTAGGTACAATTAAAATTTTTGGTGAAACAATTTTCACTTATAAATTAATAAGAGAAACCACTACCAATTACAAAGAAGTGTAGAAAGTAGAACTTACTCCAATAATCTTTAAAACCCACCCCTTCAAAAAACTAAACAAAAAAATTTAAACATTGACAAAATAGGATACAACAATATTAAACTAGTAAACAAAATCATGTACAATTGCAATATGCAAGGTACTGTGCATGAGACAACTTGCCCCAGTTTCATATTTATGAAAAATATTTAAATATTTATCTACCTTGCTCTGAGAACAAAGTTCGAACTCTTCTACAGTCATCTTTCATTATTTATCGACTCTTGCCAGACTGTATGTCATTATGGCTTTGTTTATTACACTAACGTACTAACTAGAAATAATAATCTTGAATTTTTTTAATTGCAGCATAGAAATAAAACTTTGTCTGTTTTGAATTAATGATCATTATGAAATCTTCCTGTTGTGACAGCTAGCCAGGTCTCCCCTTGAGGGAATAATTGAACCCTCATTCTGCAGAAAGGATTTAGAAATGAGCAGCGAATATGCACTGCTTTCTAAATGACTTCTAAAAGATTGTTTTAAACGCAAATATAAATTATTTATAATGGTCATGATTTCAAACTAATCCTTTTACAAGTCTTAAAGAATTGAAATGATAAAGTGGTTTAAGAGGACAGAGAGAAAGCTTTCACGCTGGGAGCTGCTTTTAAACATTTCTATCACCCACGTGCAGAGCTTACTGCAGGCTGTTAGTTTATATGTCAAATCACGAATCAACTATGTGTTAGTTAGAGATCCGCCTTCATGCTGACATGTGAAGGAATCAGGGTTGGTCAATATTTGCTCTGTGAATCATGCGGTTTGAGTGCATCTCAAGCTCTCATGCCGCTTTTGTGAAAAACACACACACAAACACAAAAAATCTGTTGTAAACCACATCACATGACACAAGTGATGTAAAAAAAAAAACATTACACAAACCTAAAATGCATGTAAGCTCACATTGCTTTTCAAGCAGGATGGAGACACAGACGGACAGATGGAACAAAAGAAGGACATACAGATGAACAACATTCAGACAGACAGACAAAATAATAGAAAGATAAAATAATAGAAAAATGGACAGACAGACAGAAATAAATCACAGAACAACAAACAGAGAAGATAGAATGATAGAATGACATACAGACAGACAAAAAGAAAGACAGACAAATGGATGGACTGACAGAGAGATATAGAGTAAATAGATAGAATGACAGTCTCTTTGGTGCAATTTTCAGATCAGAAATGAAAGTTTCAAAACTTGTTTAACCTCCACATCATCTAGTCACTTGTGCGCATCATAAAACAGTTTCTCATTCCTTTGAACAGATTGCTTTGGTACATTTGTGTACACTTTTCTGATGTGTCTTACATTTTTAGTTGCTAATATTATGTTGCTCAAAATGTATTAGCATACTTCTCTGTGCTATAGACCCTTAAAACATCTAGTCATTAGTTCATCGTATAAGCCATCCAATGCAAAATAGTTGATCTAGTTGTCATAAATTGACTTTTTGTAGATTTGCTACGCTTTGTATAAGTGAATCTTGACTTTCACTAATGAAGAGAATATAGATTAACAAATTATAAAGCAGTTCTCTAAAATAGAGGGAGTATCTCATAAATCTCAACAAAAGAGTCACAAGTTCATCCAACATCCAGAAAATGACCAGGGTCAACGGCCAAGAGGAAGAGGAGTAAGGATGAATAGTGGAAGGGTACAGAGGCAAAACAGAGGAAGAGGAAGAATTGACCAAGGACAGAGGTGCATATCAGATGAAATAAGGGCCACTATTGTGCACCATGTTGTCAATCATGGCCTTACAATGGTTGAAGGGTGTAGCTAAATATTGGGAGATCAACCATATCCGCAATACTGTAATTCAAACATTTCAAAACATCTTCATTTCAGTCGATGGGGGAGTCCTGGCAATGAGGGCGGAGCTGAAGGTGGTGACAGGGAGCCAAAGAGCCAGGCCGATGACGAAAATCCGGAGCGCCAAGGCGGAACAGGTGGTGCTGGTGATCGATGCAGATGAGGGGATCCTGAAGGTCACAGCGGAGCCAGAGCGAAAGAGGACCAAGGCAAAGGACAAGGTGAAGCCAGAGGAATGGAGTCCCAAGGCAATGGATGGACCAACCAAGGCGGAGCTGGAGGGATGATAGAGCCTGGTGGTGGACAGACAGGCATGGGGGGCGCCCTTGCAGCATGAACTCTGGGACTGGATTCAGGATCGGCCCTCCTGGCCGTAACTCTGGAAATAGACTTGGGAACGGCTCTCCTGGCCGTGACTCTGGAACTTGGATCGGGATTGGCACTCCTGGACGTAATCTGTGGACTGGAATCGGAATCGGCACTCCCAGGGACAACTAGGGACAGGAATCAGGATTGGCTCTCCTGGCCGAGACTCTGGAACTGTGATCGGGATCGGCTCTCCTGGCCAGGACTCTGGAACTGTGATCGGGATCGGCTCTCTTGAAACACAGATGCTAAATACACATAATAACGAGGACAAAACTAAGGACACCCGGGGAAGACAGCTGGGAGTAAATCAACCAATAATCACATAGACACAGGAAATACCAAATATGGGCAAGGGGCGGACACATGGGAGCAAAACACAAGGAAACTAAACACAAACTCTGCCAGCATATATGAGAAGCACAGCCTTCTGCATTTTACTAATGCAACGTCAACTGTTGTCATAGTTTACATCAGGTTACTAAAAGAAGTGCATTGTTATATCGACGATATGACTAAGCATCTTGTATGTGAGCAAAGACACAAAGACTTTTTATTCTAATGTTCACTGACATAAATACTTATTTTTGAGAGATGAACTAAAGATTTTTAAGTTACAGGCTTTTTCAGGAAATCGATTGCGCTGTGTTGTTTGTACAAACTGATTTGAGAAATGCACATACTTTTTGCAAATACTAAGAATGATTTGAGAAATGATCCTAAGTGACTGACAACATTTTTTTACAAGCGATAAATGAAAAATTATAGAACAAAGGAAAAACAGAAAGAATAATAGAACAACAGACAGAGAAGATAGAATGACAGAAAATAATATAACAACATACAGACAGGCGGAATGATAATGTCAAACAGACAGAAACGATGACAGAGCGACATAAAAACAGTGAAGACATAATGAAAGAACAACAGACAGAATGAAATATGACAGACAGATGGACAAACAGAAAACTGACACAGAGAATGATAGAATGACAGACAGAATGCTTGAACGACAGACAGAATGATACAAGGACAGACAAACTGAAAGACTGACACAGAGAAAGATAGAATGACAGACAGAATAACTAAACGACAGGCAGGCAGATGGACTGATAAATGGATATATGGATGAACTGATAGAACAGGCAGATTTGTGTTGTGGCCATGCAGGCGGCTGTCAATAATACATCTGATTGTGTCATGCTGACTCTGACATTTTTTAAAAAGCTCTTATAGCAACAAACTCTCATGCGACAGTAAACGGCGGATCAATCGTGAGCGTTTCTGCAATAATTACATGCTCCGTTCCTTCACTGCAATTCCCTTCATTTAACAAGCATTTCCACACAATCAGGTGAGACGATCCCTTCCCCCATCATTTGTCTACATGCCACAGATCCACCGCCGTCATGGCTTACTGTGCGCTGTGACCTCTGCTCGATGTCCATGCCCAGATATACATCCTCCTGCATGGTGACACGGTTACCGTTAAAAGCCTGTGACAGCTCATTCTCCTCAGCGGCCTACAAAGACAATATCCATGATGGAACTGGCCCGTGTCGCTGTCCAAAACTCATTAACACATTGGAATAAAGACAATGTAGACTTGTTCACATTAAGTTGAAATTACACCGCCCCTGTCTTCTACTCTTTCCGTTTAATTTTGTCTTTTAATTAGATTTTCAATTGCTGCTACATAAATTAGCTTACCTTGAGAAAAATGGCCTGCCTTCATCCACTGCATGCTTCAAAAGTTTTTTATAATGAACTAAGTATCAAACAGATTGGACACTTTGTACTCTATATAAACTCACTCTATACTCCAGGGGGTGACTCCACTAACTATGTGTAAATCACAACTTAACTTATTTAGGTTAACTAATAATCTTTACTTTGTTAAACTACTATTAACTGAATATTTAAGTAGGCCTTCAACCAGGAGTAATGGTTGGAAAAAAACAACAGATTGATTGGTTTTCATCAGTAATCTCACGTAATGCCTGATGGACACATATGATGATATTGACTTTTACTCTCATTTGCATTTTAAGAGAGAGAAGATTATGGGAATGAATGACTTGTTAGGCTAAATGTTTGCAACCCAGTCTCATATAAAAACGTACCCTGAAAACGTAGAGGGGTTACAATGACGGCCCTTGAATTGTATGACTGTTACGTTTTTTGTCACGGTTTAGCACCAGCCGTGATCCACCACGGATAACTGAATTCATTTGATATAAAAAGTATACTTTCATTGTAGCACTTAGCCCCACCTTCACCCTAAACCCTCTTCTGAACAATATAAAACACACACAGACAATATAAGTGCAGTCACAGCTATTTATTGCAAAAACTGACCATAAGCAGCAAAAAAAAAAGCATTACCAACAAGCTGTGTTGCATTTCAAGTTCTTCTAAAGCCAAACGATGTCTTTATGCGAAGAAGAGAGTAAAATACAAGGTTTTAATCGCTGAAATTATCCTGCTCCGTTAAGGCGTCTTATTCAAAAGACACTCTCGTCCTGTAGAATGACGCAAATCGATCAGCAGACACACAAGAGCCAATAACATTTCACAACAGCATGACGCGATCGGTCACGAGACACGCGAGAGTTAATAGAATTGTACAACCAAGTCTCACGTAAGGATACTCCAGGCAGCATTTTTCAAATTTGCGCAAAGCGGTGGCTGCCTGCAGCAGAGATGAGTCACGGCAGACGGAGAGATGCTAAACAATCCTTTCGTCTCGGACGAATTAGAATATTAATCCTTTTTAATAAATAATTTTGGTAGTTGTAACTGCTTGTTTATCTTGTCTTTTGTTAACGGGTGGTAGGTTTAGGGGCAGGTTTTGGGTTACGTGCTCATATAAATAAATTTATATAAATAAAAACTATTGTGACCATTTACAGTGAAAAATCTCACCCCAATACATATACAATAATGGCAATATAATTAACCTATATTTGAATCCAAATCTGTGCGTGGATCACGGATTATGTATGTCACTGAATTACATTGTAATCTTTTACGTAAGACCATCATGCAATGTTTGATCATTACGTGATACTAACATGGAATTATGCATTAAGAGTCGTGGATATTTCACGCAATTCTGTGAGATCTGGTTGATAAAAGGGAAGGCATGTCTCAACATGTACAAGTACTGTATATTCCGTTCAATTAAAGGTCCATTGTATTAGGAATACCTTCAGCTTTACGGTACGTTGAGAAGAAGAAACTCTCCAAGCTTGTTGTATCGACTGAAACCCAAACCAGATTTCTCCATCTTGTAAAATGTCAGTGTTTATGCTTGTTTTACTCTCTTATCTGTCTCTGTGTATTTTGGCAAGCTTTTGAATTTTGGGTTGGACTTATGTAACGGAATCCGAATCTGTATATATAGACAGACCACTTTATTTATTAACTGTATCAGAATTTGAAGAGATGTACCAGTATACTAAAAAAATGTTTCTGGGAAAAATGCCTACCCTTGCTTTAATGAATACATTAGGGTAGCCCATATTCCTGCCACCTCCCCACAAATAGAAAGGTAGATATACCCCATTCCAGTCCCTTGGGTGGCCCTCATTAGGGGGGGACAAACCTTTGAGAGGGCCTTTTTCTCCTTCATCCAAAGCAAGGACAAAGTAATGTCAGGCGGGTGAGTTATAGCCGCCCATTCTTTAGTTCTACAGCTTTGATGGGGAAACAGCAGCTCTTCTAAAGGAAAAATTTCACTCTTTGGCCATCATCTACACAGACAGGCAGCATGTAGGTGGTGCATGTGTCAACTCATTACAGAACTAGCGCACAGAAAATAAAGAGCTCAAATGCCGTTAATGAGGAGCGAAAAAAGCTTGATTTGTATTATTGTCTTGCCTGATAAAAGCACTAAAAGGCTTTTGCATCCATGCCAACTAATCATAACAACCGGATGATGACTCAAGTGAGATTCAAAAAGGAGAAAAGGTCATAATTTTTTTGTGTCCGTCTTTTTTTTTTACCAGTTGGACTAATTAAAACACAAAGCAAGAGATTGCATGACCTGTCGATGGATTTCAGTTTGTGATGGCAGCACTGCTGTTACCAGCATGCCACAATGCTCAGAGCTCGCCGCCCAGCTCCGGTAGAAGAGAGCAGAGCGGATAGAACTGCGGGACACTGCCGTTAATAAGAGCGTGGCTCTAAATAATTCATCATGTTTCAGAGGAACAACGCAGGCTCTGTGAGGAGGGTTGCTGCACACTCATGTGGGCGCAGCGCTCTGAGAGCAGGTGAAAATAAAATTACGCTTTCTACTTGCACCAGTGCTGTTGGGTGCAACCCAAGAGAGATGCTGCACAATAATGGAGCATGTGCTGAACTTTAGACAGACCCTCTGATGCTGCTCACCATGGTGCTGAACCCACAATCTACATGTAGTCTGCTGCTATAGCTGTGCCACCTGCAAAGGCACAAGAAGAGTCATGTCGATCTGGGTGTTTGTTGACGTCAGCGCAGGAAAACCATGTTATATCAAATCCTTTGCTGAACTGCTAAACAGAGTGTGACGATGTGGAATGCAGTGCTGTGTGTCCTCAAAACATCAAGTAACTGATCACAGTTTCTGGATTCATGGTAATGAATAGAAGTTTTAGAAGATAGTTGTGGTACTGTGCTTAAAATCAATGCGAATTGCCATTTGCAGAACCTTTCACTTCTATAATTTGACATAACTGCATGTGAAGCAAAATATTCACCAAGAAAACAGTAAGGCAAAGGGATTATTCCATCTATATTGTACTGACTGGAGCAAAATGGCTATTGATTTTAACATTATTGTTGGGGAGTGATTAAATAAACTGCTTAATGGCTACATCACTTTTTTAGAGTACAGTATAAGCAAGTAAAACATTTAAAAAACATTTGAGAAGCAGCTGGTCAATTTTAGCATTCTTGGTAATGAATAGATGATATAGAAGGCAGTCAGTAACCAACTGTGTTACTGCGCTTAAAATCAATGTGTACTGTCGTTTTCAACCCATTTTTCTTCTATAGTTTGACACATTTTAAGTAAAGCAGATTTATGAGAAAGAAAAAAGAAAACATAATTTCATTATTTCATCTTAACGGCCTATTTATTTTGACATTCATGTAAATATATCAACACTTACCTAATTTTTTTCTTTTTACTGTTTTCTATTGATATTGCTGTTAAGTGGGTGTTAAGACTTTATTAGTATTCTTGAGTAGAAACCTGGTACCTGTTTAAAACAAGTGGATGTCTGCCTACTATCTGGTATTTTAAATGTATATAAATCAAACACAAAATCAAAAATGCCTTTTATTCAATAATCTGTTCAAATACATTGCAAAGACTGGTTGCTTTTTATTCTGTTAATTTACAAGATATATCCTGTTTATTAACAAACCCATTTATTAGAATAAACAAAATTGCCTATTAGAGAGAAAACTATTTATGATAAACTATTCACTTGAAAGAATCACACCTTTGATAATTTAACAAACTTTACTTATGGTACAAAGAAAAAGCTGACAGTATGGATGTTCACTTCCACCCACTCAGAAATTAGTAATAAATGTGACATTAAAACAGTTATTGTGCTCTATAGCAGTAAACATTGGGAAAGTTACTGGAAGAGCTTGTTTTGAAAGCAGCTGTATGATTTCAACACTTTAAAAACCACTTATGTGGTTGTAATTTCACAATATACACATAGTTGTTTGTGTGCTGGATGTTGCAACATGCTGAATTATGAGCAAAAATTAGATGTCCTTTTTATTGTTCAATCTTTTTTTGCGGTAGCTTTTTAATCACAGGTTGCAACACTGTTATTTAGATTAAAAAACCACACAATGCAAATAAAATCTGTACAAATTAGTGCC
Source organism: Enteromius thamalakanensis (assembly GCA_032357475.1). Taxonomy (NCBI): domain Eukaryota; kingdom Metazoa; phylum Chordata; class Actinopteri; order Cypriniformes; family Cyprinidae; genus Enteromius; species Enteromius thamalakanensis. Next base: position 897,111 of record JAUCMT010000105.1, read on the forward strand.
GCATTAAGCATGTATAAAAATACAGTTTGTGACTCTACACACATATTTTGCAGTTTTCTTTTCTTCTCTTTCCATTATATTTTGGTGGATTTGATTGGGTGAAACACTCATCAGTCTTGTGGAGCAGAGCCTTACCACTCTTTTCCTAAGAGAAGTGTGTTTTCCCCAGATCTCTGTTTTAGAAACCATGTACAGGTGAAGTGATGAGCTCAACCTTCTCTTAATTGGGCCAGATGTCTGCAAACTGTGCTGTCACAATACATTTTGACCCCTGACATTTGCCAACTCGACACCTCTGCACTTATTGCTCATCAGAGCAAAAAACCATACAACTCATCTGTCCACCTCCAGATCGCAGAATGCTCAGGTCAGCAACAAAATACAGAGTGAATATCATGAAGCAGACTGGTTCAGCCAGCTGAAGAGCAAACGAACATGGCAAGGTTGCAATCCACATTAACACTTAAATAATGACTAACTGACTTGCAAACATTTTGTAAAACTTCTAATGTATCAATAATAGAGCTGTTAAATATTTAATATTTTTTAACTAAATTGTTTATATGATATGCTTAAGCAATCAAATTAACTGCAATTAATCACATCTATAAATGCAAAATATAAGTAAATAAATAAATACAAATCAAATAAAAGCGTTACTGCAGAACACAAAAGCATCACTCTTAAAAATAAAAGTTCTTTAATGGCATCAAAAGGTTTAGTGAAGAAATTTTAAAAACAATAATATTTTCCATGGTAGAATAAGTTCTTTAGATTATTAAAATGTTCTTCACACTGCGTAAGGGAGAGAAAAAAGGTTCTGTTTATTAGCGGGTACTCAAAATGGTTCATATGGAATTATTGGGGGAAAAAAATCTAAAAGATTTCTAAAAGATCTCTAAAATCTAAAAGATTTTTTTATTATTATTTATTAATGTTAAGATTATTCTTTAATACTTGAACATGAGCATGTTACTGACCTACTCTATACTATCAAGTTTACGAAAGCAGACAGCTTTCTGTTTCGTGCCCTCCAACTGATTGTGAATGCATGGACATGTCTTGTGCAAACTGCTTTGCTACCTGCTGTTGGTGTGTTTTGGCCAAGCAAGTTGCCTGCAGTCAGATAACTATGAACTAGTACATTAAGGTGCTACTTCACACTTGAATTGTTACAAACAGAAAGACATTTCCTTGTTACTAAAAGGCACACAATAAAAAGTCAAAAACACCATTATAGTTCGACCTCAGACTTCAACAAAAGTTGTGCAACAATCAGCCAAACAAATGCAATAGATCCAGCCTAAAACTCCACAAGTCAGTTTCACTGTTGAACCAAAATTCAATCAATGCTCCTAAATGTCCAAAGCATTCTTCTAGGTTAGCAGTGAGTTGATTCCTCCACTGTTTGTTTTTGTTCTGAGTGATATATAATCAAATCGTGTAAGTAATTGTAATGTAACGTGGTCAACATTGATTGCTGCTTCACTTGCATCTGCTGCATTTCTTTCAACAAAAAAGGTATTTATATAGCTTTCAGTTAATCTGCAATAAAGTAGGCAAACGCCACGTGATCTGCCATCTTTGAGGAAGCAACGAGATCCCCAACGTGTCCGACTTGACGGCTCCATTTTCAGCTCCTCGCCGGCTGCTTTTGGCTAATCTCGCCGTTCGGTCAGTGCAGCATGAGCACGAACACACCTATTAGGTGGGTTCAAGATGCACTACACTAGCCTGCCGTTGGCTGGCGAGAGCAGCCCCTTGCAGTCGGGGGAGGAGTAAAGAGACGGCCATCAAGTCGGACACTTATAGGTCTTTGTAGTGACTTTTATGTAATGCAATATGACGTTTATTATTTGTATCTTTGATTTGTAGTTAGCTATAGGACATTTTTCAAATCTAAGCTGTTTATTCAGTGTAGAGAAGCCTCTCACAACATCCATTAAAAACAGCCTCTTGGTCGATCAGTTTTTTACTCTTGTACAATACGAAAATATTTACCATATCGCCTAATCATCATTTTCATCATTAATGTTTTGTTGGAATATCAGATATTCCATTTAAAGATTGATTACATACAGGAACTTTTTAAAGAAAAAAACAGGCAGCACACATCCTGCTTGTTAATCACATAATCTGACCAATGAGTGTGTCGTCATCAAGGCTTTCGCAGCCGATTTTGAGCAACTGCAGCGCCTGACCTGTGCGACTGCTCTCGTTTTG
>JAUCMT010000105.1:922323-936061 GCA_032357475.1 Enteromius thamalakanensis
ACTGTCAGCGTCATAACTTTGCAGATAGTTTATGTTCACATACAGTTACATGACACACTGCATGAACAATAATTTTTAAAAAAGCATAATAGGGGGAAATTTAATAAAGGCTCAGGGTCAGGACATGCAAAATTGAGGGCCGGCAAATAGATTCAATGGAGGCATAGACAGTAGCGGAAACATTAAAAAGAGCAATAGTCAAATACCATAAATCAGTCCATGGTTACAGACAGGGAGAATATCCAGGAAACAGGCAGTAATCGGCAACGGGTAATCCAAAAGACAGAACAAACAAGAAACAGGAACACAAATGAAGTAGGCTAGGGATGACGGCAAAACATCAAGACAATGATCCGTTACAAACACTCAAACATAGGGAGGCTTTATACACTGAAAACTAGGTCAGAGGGTGGAGACTTGCAATGAAGCACCATGACAACTGAAAAGCGGGTGGAGACATGAGTTCATGGGAATAAGTCAGAATATGACAACAGAAATAAACACACAGGAGTTCAGAGTTAGCTGGGCGCTGGAGAGCCCACCAGGAGTGCTCATCCAACTGATCTTTACATAGCCCCCCCTTCTAAGGAGCGGCTTCCAGACACTCCAAACTTAGGAGCCGACGGGAACGCCCACCAGGGTGGCAGCCTGACATTGCGCCCTTCTAGGCTGACTAGTCCTGGGACCTCACAGTCTACGTGGGAGGGAGGCTTTATACACTGAAAACTAGGTCAGAGGGTGGAGACTTGCAATGAAGTACTATGACAACTGACGAGTGGGGGGAGACAGGGAGTTCATGGGAATAAGTCTGAACATGACAACAAAGGTAAACACATAAGATTTCAGAGTTCAGAGTAAGCTGGGCGCTAGAGTGCCCTACAGTGGTCTAAGCTGGCACATTCAGCTGATAATTACATATATATATATTTAATGTACTCATTCATTCATTCACTCATTTATTCATAAATTCAAAAGCATGCATAAATACATTTTAATTATTAAGCACCTACACCACCTATTACATGCAACTTATCACTCAGGAAAAACAAAAAAAATAAGTATTAAATAAAAATGTTTCGCCTAAACTGCAAATGCCACACAATTGCATGTAGTAATAATAATAATAATAATAATAATAATAAAATAGCACCTACACCGTAAATCCCATGTAACTGTGCACTCAGGAAAAACAAGAAATAAAGGTAGCAAAGGTAATTTATTTAAGACACATTTGCAGAGGATTGCCTACAGTGCATTCTTCTGGTGATTAACTGATGAGGTCGGGTGAAGTTGCAGAGAAGATGTGTAATATAATTGGTTTACTATAAATAATGCAAGCATACAAATATTGATATTGATATAAATTGATAGTTTTGGAGAAGATAGCTTTTTGGAATGCATAAACACGGCTAATGAATTTCACTGGATCTGAGGTTTAATCATTTCTGATGGGTTTTGAAGACAATTTGATTACCCCCACAGACCATTTCCCCCGACAGCTTTCTCTGCCTTCATTTTAACATGCACTCATCAGCTTTGCCGCTCAATCTCAATGTACAAAATAATCAAATCCATCATTTGGTTTTTGAAACCAAACAGTAATGAAAACACATAAACGATAGAAGTTTTCAGCTGTCAAGCTTGCTTTAAGCCTGGATTTGTCAAATCTTTGGCAAGTAAAAAATGGTCTAAATCTTGTGAATCTTGGTGTGGTTGGTCTGGTCATGTTGTGCTTGATAATCTGGTGGAAACATATGCTATTAGTCCCTCATTGCACTCAAATGGCTTTTAATGGATGCACAGATCCAGTGGAGCGTTCTGAACAAGTGATTGGAAAACTTCGTAGCAACTTCTTCTCTCAATTACATAATTGTTGTTATGATATAGTTATGCAACAAGTACATTAAATCAGATAAATTCCACGCACTCTGTATATTTCTACCTTTTTCACATCATCTAGTCATGCAGTCATTTCCTGGACATGTGTTTCTAATCTGTCATCCTATTTTTATTCATTTTGGTAAAGCTGCATCGTAATATGATGCAATAAAAGAAGGATGAGATTACGGGGGCCGGGCAGACTGCGGACTGACTGTAATGCTTTCCCAAAGATTGTTGATAATACATTTCAAATTCATTTCCCTTTTATGATTGGACATTTTGTTTCATCTTTTACCCAAACAAACCTCTGTCATGAATATTAATGCTTTGTGACTTTTGCTGAAAAGTTAGATACTTAAAGCATTTTACAGCAGGCTGCGTTATTCCTCTGTGATTTATGACTCATAAATACGGTATGTTATAAAGTAAATTCTGTCATCATGTTCTTTCGGCTACTGTGATCTGAATCTAATTTAGGATGAGAGGGTTGGGTGAGATTCAGAATTTAAAAATTAGCCGCCTTTCTATTTATGATATATTTATAATCCTGATATGCACAAAACATTACAGAGACACGTCCCTCTAAACGTTCAACACTGTCAACGCAATTAAAAAGACATCAAAACAGATAAATATGATCCTTTTTATAACTTTTTTTAAAATAGTTTGGAACTGTACTGTCACACCATCGGGCTGCACTGAGCCCAGTACAGCCGATCAATCACTAAACATCACGCCATCAAGCCACACTGATCCTAGTACAGCCATGTATGCATGCTCTCAATCACCTGACTACTGATTGCCAACACCTGGAGCCTTCTCATCAGCAGGCTTCTTAAGATCACCTCACTAGTCTCTCAATGGCTGTGATCAAGGTAACATACCTTAAACTTACCTTTAAGCCTCACCTGTTGTCAAGTCAGTGGATTGTTTGTTGCGTAAACTTCTTTCAAGTTTCAGTGTCTATGCTTCTCTGGTCGCTACACAGACTGATTACGGAGAAATCTCAAGTCAGCTTTTAACCCACAGACCACGCTACACACCTACACTGAGACTTCACAATCTCACAGCGCACCAACGGCATGGAATACATGTGAGATCAAGTTCATATTTACTTGTGTGTACTTGTCTTCACAGAACGCTCCACCCAGATCCTCTCTCAGCTCGACTCCACCTGTAAAGGAAAGGACAGTCACGAAACAGGATTGATATCACACTGTGTATTCCACTCTAACCTCTACAACGAAGTGCTGGATTCAAACAAGTATCCCCAAGAAGATCACTGTGGAGATTGACTCACCTTCTCTCATTCAAGCTGCGACTGCAAACCCCATCAAAGACTACCTTAACACTTTCTCATTCATAATAAACTGTTTAAACTTATCTCTGTCGTTCCTCTTCCTTTCACTGAGCATTACATGTAAGTTTTACATGTTTTTTTTAAATGGTAAAAATATTAGTTTTCTAATAATTTTGGCTGCCACTGTAAATAAAATATACAAATAACATTACTATAAAATGTAAAATATATAAGTATAAAACATAAAATGTAAAAATAAAACAAAGTATAAATAAAGAATAAAGTACCACACATAAGCACACACATCCCTCCAGTCTGTGTCCAAGCTTGACACACCAGAAATGGACTTACGTTTGAGACCCTTAGCTTATACTTGCCTGTTGTATTACCTGCTCTCTCAAGGTGTGCTCCTTGAATCATCCGTGTATCTCCAGGTCCTCAGTGTCTCGTCTCGACTGTGGTGTGGTTGTGATCATCTCGTCTGTTAAGTTCCTGGCCTTCTGCATCCTGAAAAACAAGAGACTGATTAAGTATTATTAACTATTCTTCAGCGATTGTCTGCATATGATTTACTCACCTGTTTTTGATGTCAGCGATCAACCTGTAAATAAACTGTATACCTTTCACTTACCCCGTTGTCAGTCCGCTTCGTTACAGAAGCTTGGACCGCAACCGATTGCAGGATGAGCGCTGAAGAAACTTTCCAGGAGTTGGTGGATGCCGCAAGACGAGCTTTACCAACTGGCGCTTTACAATTCACACCACCACCGGCCTCTATTTCTCTGTCAGCACCTGCACCAAATCCAGAAGTAACAAATCACACTTCTTTGTCCTCTGCTGTGATCTGTCCCATGGTGTGCGCAACGCCCTTATCTTGTGAGGCGGATTCAAAGGATTCTTATTGCAGTGTTCGATCACGTTTGCCACCTATCCCAATGTATACATTTCTGATATGTCTAAAATAGGATATGTTATTTCCTGCCTCTCAGGTACTGCTTTGCGATGGGCCGAATCAATATGGAGTCAAGCGGGGGCAGCTGTGAATTCATATACTGCGTTTTCCCAGCAGTTCCTGGAGGTGTTAGGATGGACTGATCTGGAATCATCTGCAGGTGAAGAAATGTATCATTTTCAGCAAAATAATCTCACTGTCCATGATTATTCTGTTAGATTACGAACACTGGCAGCTATAAGTGGATGGAATGAAAGGGCTTTGATTACTTCATTTCGTCAAGGTTTACAGCCTAGTCTACATCTAATGTTGGCACCATATAATGATTCAATGGGACGATTCATCCAGCTAGCCCTTTGCTGTTCGACTCGGGTAACGTCAAATTCACAAAATGTTCCTAGCACTGTCATGTCCACCAGAGCTTCCCAGCCCTCCAGAACTATCCCCAGAGCCTATGCAACTAGATAAACGCTGTTTGACCCCAAAGAAACAACAATGATGAATGTCGATGGGGTTGTGTTTATACTGTGGGCAGGTCCCTTCATCAAAGAATGTCCTCATCGTGCTCATAGACCAGTGGTGAGTACCATTATGCCTATGCCGGAAAAGATGTACCCGTTGACATGCCCCGTAACTATTTCTGCCAAGGAGGTTTCTATTAATGTTTCAGCTCTTATTGATTCTGAGTCGGCCGGTAACTTTATCGCTGGTCATCTGGCACGACGTCTTGATGTTAAGACTCACTCGACTATAGGGCCTTAAACAAGGTAACTGTGCCCTTTTAATATCTGCTCCCTCTTGCCCCCACAGCTTTGGAGAAACTTCAAAGAGCCAAAGTCTTCACCAAGTTGGATCTCCAAAGTGTATATAACTTGGTGCGAATTCATCACGGAGATAAATGGAAGACGGCGCTTATCACCCCAGTACTTGGTGATGCCGTACAGACTTGTTAACGCACCTTCCATATTTCAAGATTTCATGCATGATGTTTTCCGTGAGTACCTGCACAAATTCCTTGTTGTATATATGGATGACATTCTGATATATACCTCCAGTGTCCAAGAACATTGTAATCACATCCATGCGGTACTCACCAAGCTCCGGGAACATCAGCTGTACTTAAAGCTTGTTCCACCAAACCTCCACCAGCTTTCTCGGGTATAACATCGATCAGTCTGGCGTCAGCATGGATATGGGAAAGGTTGATGCCATCATCAATTGGCCTGTGCCCACCACTGTCAAAGAGTTGCAGAGGTTCCTTGGCTTCTAAAATGTTTATAGGAGATTCGTAGCCCCCCTCGCTCCTTCGAGACAACCCTTTACCCTGGAACTCTGAAGCTTCACTTGCTTTTAATAAATTAAATACTGCATTCACTTCCGCGGCCAGACTTGTGCACCCTGATCCCGAGTTGGCATTTGTGGTGGAGGCGAATGCCTCAACGACAGGAGTCGGAGCCGTGTTGCCCCAGCAGCAGGGGGACCCCCCACAACTCAGACCATGTGCTTACCTTTCCAGGAAGCTGCCCCCGGCGGAGAGAAACTACGATATCGGAAACCGTGAACTCCTTACCATCAAGTTGGCTCTGGAAGAGTGGAGGCACTGGCTGGAGGTGCCCATCTGTTCCAAGTTCTGACGGACCATAAAAACCTGCAATACCTATGGGAGGCACGTTGACTCTATCCCAGGTAAGCTAGATGGTCTTTCTTCTTTATGAGATTTAAATTTACTATTTCCTATCGGCCCGGATCTAAGAATGTGAGAGCGAATGCTCTCTCCCGACTCCATGCTTCCATAGAGGAACCTAAGACAATTGAGACTATTTTACCTGAGCAAATGTTCGTAAGTTACATTCAGTGGGTGACCCCTCCAGGTGCAGTACATCCTGCTCCTGTTCCTTCACCGGGGTGCCCACCGGATCGACAATTCGTTCCTAAGGATGAATGCATTCCCCTCATTCCCAGATCTCACACTTCACTGTGCACTGGACATCCACATATAATAAATCAGCATATTAGAATGATGTGAGAAACAAAACTGCTGTAATTTACGATGAAAATTTAGCTTTGCATCACAGAAATATTTTAAATACAAAGCTATTATTTTTAATTGCAACAATATTTTACAATATTACGGTTTTATTTATTTTTTTTCTGCATTCAAATAAATAAACCCAACCTTGATGAGGCAGCCTTGATTCGCACAGGACTGGAAATCAAAAAGCAAATCAATTCAGTTCTGAACATCGCACAACAATGTAGAACAAAAACTAGTCTTCTGCACACAGCTAAAGCAGCACTCCAACATCAGACATCAGACTCCTGTAGGTTACAGAGAATGATGGAGGAACGGGATAAAATGAATCAGCAAACAACAATGCAGTAAATTCACCTGGCACAAATACTGTATTGGCCAAACACAAGCCTATTGTGCTAAGAAGCCGATAGGCTATTGCAAACAGCCCACACCACATCTATCTATCTGGACAAGAGTAAAAAATTACACATTGGAACAGATGAAGTGTCCTCTATCATAGTTATCACTATCATGGCCAGATAGATAGAACCATAAACCTGCAATCATGCTCTGAGACGCTGTAGTACCAAAGAAAAAAAGGAAATACCAGCAAAAACAGTCACCTATTGTATACTTCAGAGAAGATTGAATAATCTGGTACCTTTATCAGGTGCTTTTCTGCAATCATGACCTTACGATGTGCCACAAGTTATTACAGAATGACCAGAGGAAACAAGTAAACAATAAATAAATAAACAAATTCCAACCAAGATCTAGTGAAAGAAAGTGCTTAACCTTCAGATGTTGTTCATTCACCTCAGTAGGTCAAACTAAATATTAAATGAACTGCTTTATTTTCTATTAATTTTAGATGAGGAGTGAGGTTCTGCAACCCTGTAACATTTGGGATGTGAATGCAGTTTGAAACTTGATTTTTGATTTTATCTAATTTTGTTGTGTTCTAGGAATAAATCTAAAAAAACGGAATGGGTATATTAGCCGTAAATAAGGGGAAATAGATTTGAAATTTTTTATGAGCCCTTAAAAAGGGGGAGGAACTTATACAACCAGGATTTCAGAAATGTTGGGACTTTTTCTCAATTTGAATAAAATGAAATCTAAAAGAAAATGATGCAATATTTTTTTCACAATAGAACATATAAAATATAAAATAATGTTTTAATTAATAAATATTGCAATTGTATGCACAAAAACAGGTCTCAAAATATTTGGAATCAGGGCATGTTTACCATGGTGTAGAATCTCCTGTTCTTTTCAAAACAGTTTGAAGATGTTTAACAGCTGCTTTTGTACCGTTTACCAACAGGGACTGAACACTGCACTATCCAGGTTTTGACATATTTTTTAAATGATTAATGATGCATTGTATGTTCTCTATAGGTGTAAGATCTAGACTTCTACTATGAAGCCATGATGTTGTGATAACTGCATTATGTATTTTGCATTGTCCTGAAGAAATACACAATGTATTTCCTGAAATAGACATCTGGAGGGGAGCATTTATTGCTCTAAAATCTTTATAAACCTTTCAGCAATTATAGTTCCTTCCAAACATGCAAGCTGGCCATACCATATACCCTTCTGCACCCCCATACCATCAATGATGCTACAGTAGATTTTCAACTGAACGCTGTAAGTTCTCCCTCCTCGTTACCCTTATTTTCAAAAAGAACGTCAATTCTGGACTTGTCTGACCATAAAACACTTTTCTGCATTGAAACAGTCCATTTAAATTGAGCCTTGATCCACAGGACTTGATGGTGCTCCTGGAACTTGTTCACATATGGCTTCCTTTTTGCATCATAAAGCTTTAGTTGGCATCTGCAGAAGGCTCGGTTGGATTGTATTTACTAACAGTAGTTTCTGGAAGTATTCCTGCATGGGCCCATTTATTAATGTCAATCATGCTGATAAGTGATGCAGTGTCGTCAGAGGGCCTGAAGATCATTTCTCCAGGTCCTCTGAATCATTATGATGATTATGATTATTATTTTAAATGTGTTTGACATTAATTATGAGTTGTTTACAAGGTAGAGAGCTGAAACCATTCAAGATCATTTGCGATTCACAGATTTCACATCTGAAAGAGAATCTTACGCGCAACTTCTTTACTTCTTGAATTTACTGCAGATGGGAAAATGATTTTCAGCAACTAGCATTAATGTGTCCAGATTCAAAATCAGGATAAAACCTAAGAAAGATGCCTTTTAGAAGCAGATGGTGTAGTTATAGCATCTATCAACCTCTATAACTGTACTCTGTCACTCAGTCAAACCTTGACACCATAACCAAAATTTCAATGCCAAAGAACAATTTGTCCTTATAAAATATAGATATTGAAAACCATTTTGTACTTTACTAATGGAAAGCTCTAGCTATTGTGTTTATGGGAGCTGTACTTTCTTTTTCAAGGACAGACAGGCAACAAATTTGATGTTCAAATTAAAAAAAGAAATATGAACCTATCTGCAACTATGGTAAACACAGCATTAACTGAGCACATGGAGAGCAAAGACTTTCAAATAGTCACATAATTCCTATATTCAGCTGGATTCATCATGCGGCTGCCAAGGCTGCTTGTGTGAATGAGAGACGTGATATGCATGTATAATTGATTTATCTGGTCTTGTTTGTACCAAATGAAAATTATGTTTCATTGCATTGGAATTAAATATGTGTAATCAGAGACCACGTTTCATACTGCACGAATAAGGCTTCATATATAGCAAAAATTAAACTGTCAATTCATCAGGCTTTTTTCCCAAATCATATGCTTTCCATTATTCAAGATAGTTTAAATAAGGAAAGAAACCAAACAATTTTACAAACAAGCAATAACTGAAGCAGTAAAACATCAATACCTAACCCTAACTTTACTGAACAGAAAGGCTTTTTAATATCACCACATAATGAATTATTAACTCAAAATAATACATGAATGACATTTAATTCAACAACTTCCATGTGTGATTGTTTTATTAAATTAATGTAAAATATATTATCACAAAGCTCTTTATATATACAACTGGATATAAGATATTAAACTATCTGCAAAACTACAGCATATTCAAATAAAGCAATATATTAAATAGCAAATGTCAATGTAATCTATATTATTGCCCTGCTCTAATCTGTAAATGCAGCTATATAGCCTGAAGACATTATAAACATTAACATCATGTTATTTCACGACTTTGAAACCATGGATATGGTGAAAAGCTCTATACAAATAAATTTGACTTGATGGTTTGTGTAGTTTGCCAAAACTTAGTTGCTATGGTTACTATAAGGACTTAAGATAGCATAAAATATCAACACGATCTCACGGCAATTCGTACATATTGTATAAGGTGGCTAATTCGTACGACCTCACTCATACGAATTTACAAGATGTATGCTAATATAATACGTATTTTACAAGTTGTGGACACTTAACCCTGCCCCTAAACCTTCTTGACACTGGAGTTAAACAAATCTTGCAAAATCATATAAGTAAGATCGTACGAATTTCTACGAACTGGCAACAACTTTCCACCTCGTATAAATATGCATAAATCGGTTGTGAGACTGTGTTGTAAAATATTAATTAAGAAAATGATTTATTTAGTGTAAAAGTTCAATGAGGTCAATATGTGAACACGATCCAAAGAACGATTGCCTAAATCAATCGCATCCCTCACAATCACAAACATCATTTGTACACATGCATCTAATGATGTAGTGCTTTAAATAAGAAAATAAGAATGCTTACCTTGCAAGGTGCAGTAAAGCTAGCAAACAGACTGATCTCAGTGACAGCGGGATTTTACACAAACACGCAAATAAAACCCATCAAAGATTCCATATTACTAGATCAAATTATTTGATGTTTACATTTACACAAGAAAATGAAAATGTAAAACCCACAGCAATGCAATGGTTTGTTCTTAGTGGATATCAGCATGTTGGTTTCTAAGGTGTTCTTGATGCTCAAACATCAATTACCAAACTCTGTGCTGTAGGCATCTTGCTGCAATGTAAGACTCATCAGCAATAGATGTTGGTGTCTTAGAGTTTGTGCACCTGATTTAATTAATATCTCATGGATTATTCCACTTAACTAGCAAATGAATCCCTCATTGCTCTCCCCAAGTGGACACTCACTTTCCTCTGTGTCCATTTTCTCTCCAACATTATTTTTGCCATTTACTTATTTGTAATTCATATTAGCATGTATCACTTTGAGAAATTTTCTTAAGTAGTGACAAAAAATGGACCAGATGACTTATTTTTTTTATCTGTCAAAATTAAATTTCAGTGTTTCCACTTCCACATTACAAATTTAAATCAGTGATACCACAATTATTTGTAACAAAACAAACAAAAAAAAATTATAATATATATAATATAATTTATTTGTCAAAAAGGTGAAAAGCATTATAAATTAAAAAAATGTGATAAAGTACTGAAATATTTCACTTTACAGCTACTATACACTAAACACATTCAAATGTTTTAAGGATACATGTCTACAAAATTTCATTTTTAATTTAATGTGTTACTTGCCGTTTCTCTAAATTATGAAATATATAGGCTATATATATATATGTATATAAAAAACAAGGTTTTTAATCCTATTACCCCAAAATGTCTTCTCTCTCACTGTCCCTACAAATAAAACTGTGGATTTTTTTTCTTTCTTTAATTAAAAATACCCTTTGAAAAAACATAAGGAGTTTTTGCTAAAATGCTGGAGCTTGATGTTGCTTGAAAACTCGTCAGATAATGTACAAGATGGTTGCAAACACATCTAGCATTGGTGGATAAGGACAGACATAAGATTCCAGGAAACCCAGTGGAAAGTGACTAACACACGTGATAGTGTAAGTGTGTCTTTGTACCTGTGTTTCTGAGTCTTTATTTTATGACTCTCAGATGAAAAGCAGCTGTGTGCGTGACCCATGAGGCTGAGGTGTGGATTTAGAGAGGCAACCTGGTCTTTGACAGCGAGCTACGGCATCGACCGCGGTAGAGGGGAGAGCAAGGGGACGACGGTCAATACACCCAGACCCAATTAAGGCAGCCTCTGAATGTAGTCAATGCTGTAATTGCAGTGCCTTTCAGAAGTCATTTGATATAGTTAACCAAACATACATGAAATGCACTTCTCACACGACAGTATGTAGACAGTTTTTTTTTTTAAATGTGCACTGCGGCACAGCAGAATAACCCGCAGAAGAACTCGGTACATACATTCATCAAAAAACCAATGAACATCGACTGTAAGCACAATGTGGTGCTTCATGGGAAATTTTACACTGACGTGCTATTATTTGTTTTTTTGGCAAAAAAAACTTTGTTCACACATGACCCTGGAAAATTACACTATAATTATGAAAAAATATCATCATAAATTAATGAATATCCTAGGCTTCAGTGTTAAAAAGAGAAATACTGTTAGCAAATATTTTTGCATAATAAAAAAGGCATCTCCTTTAGAAATGCAGAAAGAACAGTCATTCAAAAACAGCACATTCAGATACATAAAGCATTGAATGAGGACAAAGAAACGCAATCTGTAAGTTATTATACACCAAGCATAAACAATACTTTAGCTATGTGACATTTTTTATAACATATTTACATGAGTGGCATGAGTTTGTTTACATTTTAAAAAATTGGAAAAAAAATAATTATGCAAGCGTCATTCGTAGCAAAAGCTCAGAGGAGAATAGACAGTGAGAGTAATGCTAAACACCGGTAATCAATTAAAAGTCATACAAAAAAAATAGAAAAAATGTCAGATTACAAAAAACCCATTGATCTGTGACTTGTGGCCAGGTTTGGTGACCCATACATGGAATTAGTGCTCTGCATTTAACCCATTCAAAGCGCACACACCCAGAGCAGCGGGCAGCCAATGCTGCGCCGTTTCAATAAGTCTACTTTTTTTTACTTTTCTTTCAGAGTGAGTAAGTGACTTCATATACGGTGCACTTTGAGAACTTGGATGTCTTTATTCACTTAGAGCTGTGTTACACAATGCATGAAAGGTTATTTTCAAAAATCCATAATAGGAGCACTGACAGTATTTTCATGTATCAGGGAAATACACCTCTGAAGAGCTTATTTTAAATGCATATCAAAATGCGATCAGAGAAACTATTTTACTATTATAATTATACAGGATACTGGACCTGTTGATGATTTCAATCCTCAGACCCGAAATCTCTTTACTTTTATTTCCTTTTACGTTGTACATGCTGTATTATGACATCTCTATATTATATATTCCATCACTGTTTACAAAATAACTAAATTGGTTCCAGTCATAGTATCATAAAACAGCCTATTAATTTATGTGAGGTTTAGATTTCAAACAAAGCGAGCTTAATAAAGAAGCCAATATCTGTTTAGTCAAGTGCGATTGTAACAAATGATCATGGCAAATATTCCATTAGAACATTCCATTAGTCCAACATTCCAAGTGTGCACAGTTAAGGAAGTACTGATGTATTGTTTTACTTGGCCTATCATTATTAGTCATGCAAATTTAAAAAAAAATATGGCAACCTGATGTAAGTTTTGCTGTTAAACACCAACACTCACTTACTGTATACATACCTCTACATTTCTGCTAAAAAAAAAAAAAACGTACCTAAACATACAAATCGCTGCAGTTTTAAGTTAAAATGAACACTGGTGGCAGTAAAACTAAGTCAACTTTTATTCCTTTTCACACAAAGGTATGGTTTATAGGAACATTTTTGATTAACAACAGCTAATTTTCACACAGTTACTTGCTGAATGTTATGTTATGACAATTTTAATATCCTGCACGATTTGAAAACTGATAAGTTTTCTTATTCAGTAGGTTTACTAGGTAGCTCATGTGATAAGGCATTTCACTAGGCGATGAAAAGCTCTGGTTTGAACCCTGTGAAACTAAACTATGTTTAGGTTTGGGTTTTGTGTAGGGATATTTCCAATATGATAGAGCATTAATCTTTAGCAACACTTACTGGATATTTAAATTGAATGAATTTGAATGGCAGCAAACCGTACCTCAAGCTGCATAAAAAAACATCAACACTGCAATACATACCTATACTAACATAATAAAACGTGCTATGGTAACATATCACACGTGGATTATAGTGCCACTTTCTGGACATTTCACTTTGAAACTTCAGCGAAATGTGCAGTTAGGTACATAATTATGAGGTTGCAAAAATGTATGCAGAGGCACGTGTTTCCGATTAACATGGGTTGCGTTATGAACAATGAAGAAGGTATGTGTACTGTTACCTCGGTTAAACTCTGCTGACCCGCCGGCGGGTCCAAATGTACATATTCAACTTGTGCCTTTAATTTCACTTTGATATTTATTTTACTGTCACAAAGTTATTCACACATAACCATGTGTACAATTGTGTTGCTATTGTGTTGACATGGTTCATCTCAAAATGACACCAAGATATTGCATTTATTTCACTGTATGTTGGTATTAGGGAGAGAAATTTGTGTAGGCGGAAATTGTACAAAAATGGTTTTATTCTTCCCTACAGTTGGAATAGAATAACTCTTGCAT